>APFE030370620.1:74879-110121 GCA_000404065.3 Pinus taeda
ATAACACATAAAACACATATACGCAGAGATTTTCCCCTGGATCCCAAAACCAGGACTACCAGCTTGATTTTTCATTATATTCATTTCAATGTTACAATACATATTTATACATGCCAAAGCATCCAATACCATGGACCAAAAAACATTGTGTCCAAAACCATGTGCAAAAATCATGCACAAAACCATAGGTGGGTCCGCCCAACCCCATACAGTGGGGTTATGGTACGCCTCAAACCCCTTGTGATCCCCCCACCCCCCCCACTACACATTCAACGCAACGAAGAGGGGGCTCCGCCCCCTCTCTAACCCCCCGATTATCTACGTGGGCTAGTTGTGGAAAGAATATAACATAACCCAACACACATCAGCTACAAGGTGGCTCTCAGGGGTTGTTGGCCACCGACTGGAAGAGATGAAGAGGAGAAAACTTTCTCCTAGGGGTCACCCACTTTTGGTGGGTAACGCACCCCACAGTGAAACAATCATTATCAATAGGTTGGTATATATACCATCCAATCTGGAGGTACTTTAGATCAAACTATATATCTCTCAAACTATACAACATTAATTTCTGTGTTGTGAGGTGCATATTGTTTCCCTAAACATCAATGAAAATGTTAAAAAGCATCATTTGATGTCTAAATAGGCTATGATATGAATAAAAGGGTCATGGGGTCTTACAAGTATCTAAAATAAGCATTAAAGACATAGAATGTAGACCAATTGTCAACTTACACTTGTTATTGTTATAGTATGCTACACAGTTTGTATGTCCTTTTCTACCTCTTTGTTTTCCATCCAATTTTTAATGTTGTGTATTTCATATAATTATTTAATTTAAATGTCCTCTCATGAGATTCCCATTTGTCATTTTTATATAGTTCACTCATACGTAAATGTGGGATTTCCTTCTCATGAATCCTCTAACTACTTTTGGGTTTTTTTAGTTATGCTACCCCATTTTCCTTCTTTTATATTTGCAAGAGGTTCTCTATATCACATAAATGTTGTCAAAATTGCACATTGTTGTGTGAAAATTTGCTAGGAAATTTAAGGAGATAGACTCCCAAGGCCTATTGTATATGGGAAGAGGCCTATACAACCCTCATCTCTTATTCATTGGTTTGGCTATAGCACACACAATATGCACTAAAATATAGTGCTCGACATTTATACAAAGTTTTGGCTTGTAAAGTAATTTTTCTACACCAAAAGAGTCTTTTAGGCACCAAAATTCCCTTCTAATTTGGAATATAAAGCCTTCCAAATTAGTTTTAGATGTTTTTTACCTTGTGGGACACAAATATGTCCAAAGAAGTATAGAAACTTGTCCTAGACGTAGTGATGTACGTCACTACGTCTATGACAAGGAGGCTCTGAAATGTTTGTGTAGATTCTAGATCTTCTACATGTAATTGTGACTAGTTATATATGTTGTGAACACAAGTATTTAGGAATATCAATTATGTGCCAACTAGAGGATTACCCAAACAATACACGGTATAATTGGATGTTAACTTCATATGCTTAAGCATGAAAAAGGCACTATTTAGGAAGGTTATTTATGTAGGTTGCCTAGTGCTCTACAATTTTCCTAGGGAATCCATAAAGTGCACAAAATTGTGATTCAAATGTATGATGTCTCTTTGTCGAGAATATGTTCCCCCATTGATATAGTGCTTGCACTATAGTGTATAGTTCTATGTTGTATGTGTAAAATTTTCAAACCCTAGGTAATTGTTGTCATATGTTGCCTTATTAAATAAATTAGATCTTGAATTTACTCAATAATAGAAATAAGAATGTAACTCTTTTAGCATGCATCAATCACATAAATAAATTTTCACATGCATCAATCACATAAATAAATTTTCACACAGGTAATTACTCCTTCAAATTGGCTTTTCATTCCATCGAAAAAAACTTACAAGGAAACCTCCACATGTTGCCCAAAATATAACATGCATAGATGCCAAAAAATGCCCTAAACTAAGCCTGTACAACCTGACGAAAAACCCAGAAACAATAGAAACTTGTTGTATGACCTATAGGAAAACATGTCTGGTATGTTTGTACAACTTTACAAACACATATATGCTTGTCCATATGATTGTACACAATTGTATAGACCATTTTCTTGTATTGCATCCTGCCTAGTAATTCCTTTTCCATTACTACCTTCTCTCTCTCTCTCTCTTGATCAACAACTCAAGTGTGTGTTCTACCTTTCCCTATCTTTATATTTTTAATAGAGAATCTATTTTTAAGATTACTCCTAGTCTAAGTGCAATTTTAGACTTAAATGCTAAAAGTAAGACTCACTTTTTAACTAAAGTGAGTTATGAAATGAAATTACTTACCTAAAATTAAAATAACTTACTCAAATAAGTTTTTTTTTAAATATCTCAGACTAGTTCTCGCATGTGCACATTAAACATGTGTAGAAGTTTCTATCCTAACTATAATTCTCAACACTTCCTCTTAGCGAGGAAGAAATTATACACCAATCCAACTTTGTCCTTAAGTACCTTAATCTTCCCTTTTTCCAAGAGATTGGTTTGAATATTTGCAGCTTGTTGATTTCCTAGTACATATTATCCCTTCTAAATCTTATCTCAAATGAAGTGGTACCTAATCTCTATGTGCTTCAACTTCTCATGAAACATTGGATTCTTGGAGAGTTTGATACAACTTTTAATATCATAGTATATCATCATGGGATCCAACTCCTAATCAAATAAACATGCAAGTAACTTGTGAAGCCAAATGGCCTCACAAATCAATATACTAGCTACCATATACTCTACCTCTACTAAACTGACTACCAAAAAAGTATGCTTCTTGCTGAACTAGGATATCATCACCAATCACAAACTAAAACAATACCCTAAAATTCCCTTCTTATTTGCTGCACTTCTTGCCTAATATAAGTATATATACCTATGCAACTTCACCTCAACATTTCCAAGATATCTTAGACCATACTCCATTGTGCCCCTTGAATACCTGAGTGCATGTTTTGTTGCTACATAATGCTCTTGCCTTGACTCCACCATGAATTGACTCAAGGTGTTCGCTGCAAAACATATATCTAGTTTGGTGTTGACTAAATACCTCAAAGGACTTATCAACTGCTTATACAATGTGTGATCCACAAACTCTAAATTTTAATCTATCACCTTCTTTAGATTGGTGATCATGGGAGTTTCCATAGGTTTGTTGGAATAATTTGTCATTGACGTCAAAGGGTGAATGGGCCAACATTTGCTTGGTGATCTATGTTTACAACTCAGTGAGTTTGGATGAAAGAACCATTTAAATTGGTTTCCCTTGTCAATCCACTTCGTTTGACATGTGGCACACCTTGCGGGTCCCCTTGGTTGGAGAGATATTAATTTTTGAAGTTTGATGCCCCAAGTATGGATTTCGCACCAACACCATTGTCCCAAATTGAGATATTAATGGCAGCGTGATGTTTGGTTAAATTTTATAATTGGTTTAAGTTTTCATTAATTTATTGTTTTTAAACTTTCCTTGTCAACCCTCCAAATGTGATGAAACCAACCTCAAATAATGAGTCTAGTTGGCTCTCTAAAAATACTTCTTGGAGATCAAGTCAACTCCTATAAATGATGTAACCTTTCAAAGTAAATTAATATTTTGTTTAGGTCGACCCCAATATATCCCCCCTCTAAGACACACACATATAGCCTTAGCCATGGACAAATGTAGGCAATTAATTCAGCTAATCCGAGGTAAAAAATGCGGGAGTAGTTAGAGGTAATTCAAGGAATAAGTATGAGGCCAGTGCTTCGTTGAAGATCCATGAAGGAGGCCAAAAAACTAAGAAGTATTTCTCTATGTAACATTTTGAACAAAATTGTTTGAGAAGGTGTTTTATTTGGGCTTATCTATGACTCAATTTGGCAACTCTGTGAGGTTCATATTCGAATCTCTTCTAATATTAATTTAGACCTTGTGACAAGTGTTCTAAGGCTTTGACAAATCTGAATTTTTGGCCTTCCAAAGGCTAATTTTTGGGCTCTAAGGCTGACATGTATGAGGCCTAAATTTGGCATGCCTGCGACCCAATTTGGTCCTACCTTAAGGTCAAAATTTAGGCCCTGTTTAGGGCAGTCCTAAAGTGAATTTCGGCCCTCCTTCTAAGTTTGATCCCGAACATCTCTAAAGACATTCCTAAAGCTATTACAAGCCACATCTTGAAGCTGATCGGACTAGTTGAGGTAGCGTTCTAAGATGGTCAATGTATTTTTTTTTGCTTTCTAAGGTCTATTTCAAGGATAAAAGGTTCGCTATCCAAAGATATTTTGAAGTCTATTATGAGCTTGTTCAACTACATTGGAAGGAAGTTTAAGGGAGGAGAAATCACATTCTTAGAGCAGGTCTTGAAGTTGTCTTCATAAAAAACCTTAATATCATTTCTATAGAAGGTTGGTGCAGAGATTGGTGCATGTCTTGATTCTTGTAAAGTTGTGGAGTAGGCTTAATATTTGTGTTGTAGAAGACCTGGAGCCACATTTGGAGGTCACCTTGAAGGTATTCTTGTAGAATTTTGGAGAAATTAGAAGCAGACCTCTGGTAACTATCTTGTACATGTTATGGAGTAGTATTTGATACTTTCCTTGAAGAAAATATGTGGAAAATTTGAAGCAACACTTGTTGATCTATACCCAATCCTTGTTGAAGCAGTTCTTGTAGTAGATTTGAAGAAACTTTTGTTGGAGAAGTTGTGAGGCAGAATTGAAGGTCAGTGTAAGGATACGTATAACTGCATTGAAGGTTAGAATTTCAACAACATAATTATTAGATCAAATATGAGGTTGAACTTATTTAGGGAGAGATAATAGTTATTGTATATTGTTGTATTTGGGTCATTGTCCCTGGTATGGGAGCCCAAGAAGTTTTTTGTTGTATCCGTTATTCTATGGGGTTGTAGGGTGGTGCTAGGGGGGGAAATTATATCTTCCTTCAAGAGTTCATCTCCTTCCAATGGGTGCTAGTAAACTAGGGGTTGTAGCTCCTTCCAGTAGCGGGTGGTAATTACTTGGGGATGTAGTCATTCCAATTGTCATCGATAAACCAGATGTTGTAGCTTCCCTTGTGATATACATAAATTATTTTATATATGCATCTTGTGTTCATGTGATGTTATTGGTTAAATTCTTTGATATTTAATTGTAAGGAAAAGTAAAATATTGATTCACGCCCCCTCAGTAGTTCTAACAAGGTTTGCAATCCTCCTTCTAAAATCTCTTTAGGATCTCAGCTACATACTTACCATATCCTAGGAATTGTTGGAATATTTAGCAATACTGAGAGGGGGGATAAATCAATATTAAAAAATTTTGACTCCAACATTTTTTAAATGAATCCGTAGATATAAAGCAAAGAACATAAATATGTAGAGCACAAATATTTTTATATGGAAGCCCAAAGCGAGAGAAAACCACAAATTTCTTTTCTTAATATTTATATATATATATATATATATATATATATATATATATATATAATTAAATTACATTCAATTTATCAACACCCAAATGAAGGGAAGCACCAAATCCCTAAATTTTAGAATCAAACTGAAAGGAAGCACCACCTATTATTTTTCCTAGACATCTTTTGCGTTTTATATTTTCTTTCATTTGAATTAACCTTTTAAGGGAAAAGTTTTTGGGCCCTTACTCAAAGAGGAAGATAAAGTGTGCCAATACCATTGACAAATAACAATCAACCCAAGGAATGGATGTGGAGACAAGGGATTGATGGAAAGTGATAAGTATGGATTACCTTGGGCACACTACATCAATCAATGCCTCCTACATGCGCCTCTCCTAAATAATGGAAATAAAAGGCCTCAAGGAAGGTCACAATGGACTAGGGACAACAAGATAACCTTCCAAATGAAACATGGGAATAAGAATACAATAAAAAGTGTTTAATCATCCAACTCAACTTGTGATTCATCATAGAATTCCCTTAAAATAAATGAAAACAAATGATTATATAAATGGTTAGTGTACCTTAGAATATATGACCAACTTCCTTTAAGAAGTATTCTAGATGGAAGAATAAAACTGTTCGAAGCATATGTGGAGAGTTCTGAGACATAATTATGTGTGGATTACCATCGGGTTGTTGGATGGCAAGCTTGTCAAATAGGAGACAAATTTTCTCCTAATTGTTTACCCACTTGAGGGGGGTAACATCTAGCTCCAACTCAAGGACATGTGCTCGAATGAGGAGTGCATAAGAATCCTAACAATCCTTGGTTTTCCTAGACCTGTTACCCATACACTTAAGGAAACTGGTTGATAACAACTAAGCAAGGCGATGATCATCACCCTTGCGATATAAGAGAATAATAACTCTTTAGCAAAATAAAAGAAAAAAAAATCTAATTATGTAGGAAAATCAACATGAAGACAATTAAAGAAGGATGCAAAAATGACAATGCAAGGCACATAATCCTAGTCTAACCTACTACTCTAAAATTCATTAAGACATAGTATAAAGGATAAGATTATTGACATCCACTGGTGGTGGAAAATTCACTCCATCAAGGTTGGATATACAAAATTAGTTTACTCCTACCTTTCCATGGATCCTATAAGTATAAGGGTCATCATCAACAAGAACAATTTCCCCAACTTAGAAGTCATTATCTTTTTTTTGACCCATTACCTCTTCTTCTTTATGATTTTTCAATCATTTAATTTCAAGTAAAGAGTATACTTGACATATGCTTCCCACAATATCTTCATCAACCTCCAACTTCCCAAAGATCTAAGGCTAAAAATGCTTCTTGACTATTTGAAGGTTCAAGGGCTTAGGGTGCTTCTCTTTCTCTTTGGAATCTTTAGATGAAAAAGGAAATAAAGGGAGATCATCAGATTTATTTCCATAAATGTCTTTGGATTGGTGAGGGAATATTCATTCATTGATCCTTGATCAATATCATATAAATGATGGTTGTGTCCTCCATTGTCTTCAACATGCTATGGGATGTTGGTTTCTATATGAGTGATAAATGCCCTTTGCCTAAGGTGGGCATGGTAGCATAATATAAATCCATTTGCAAATGCCAACCTTTGTTGGATGACCATTCTCCTGATAAGACCATCCCCTAGGCATCAAAAGAATGAATGTGATATCCATGCGCATAGATATATCACGATTAGTAGCTAAACCGACATTGACATCTTTAATCAAAGCATAGGATTGGATAAATTTGGAGTCAAATCCACACACATTCCTATATGGTCTAGTGATTTGTAACAATAATGTATTCATGAACTTAAGTGGAATTACGTTGGGAAAGGCTCTAGAGTAAAGCATAAAATGGTGTAGGATCAAATTATTTACCAATAATGCTGGGAATATATGTGAATGTCCCCCATCCTTTTGATCATAATACATATTTTGTAATATTATGGGAGGATATTCATGTTCTTTGTCAATGTTTAGAATCTTCTTTATTTGAACCCTTTGGGTATCAAGCCTTGCTAGTTATAAGAAAGGGATAGGAACACTCACTTTAGTTAATGCATTTCCCAAATCAACATCTAGTGAAGCATCATTACCGTTTTGGCTTGGTGTGGGTTTGGTTTTTCCATTGTTAAAGGACAAAGTTTCTCTTGTTCAATTCTTTGGCGGGCATTATTGCTACTTGCCTTAGGATTTTTCATTTGTTTATTTCTCCTAGTATAATAAAAACCATTAAATCTATCCTTTGTTTCAATAGCATTATCATGTTCAAATGGATTTCTTACACATTTTCTAATCATTTCATCATATTGTTGTTGAACAATAAGGAACTTTTTATTTGGAATAGTAGCTAAGGAGAAGGAGTCATTTATCTAGTTCAAATGCTTTGAGCCTTCCTCCTCCCCAACCTAGTTGTTAGGAAAATCCTCTTTAGTGTGGGAGTCATTGCAATGTGGAAGTCAAGGGATCCCTTCCTAATTTATCATGTTAATAGGGGAAAGAGTGTTAAGTACATTTTTTGAGATGACATTCTTGCCAAGACTTGGGACTGGGTTCCTTCTTGGGACCTTGTCATTATTGTATTGAGGCTTAAGAGGATAGTTTGGATGAGAAATTCTTTCCTTATCTAAAAGAGTCAACTTATTCATCATAGTGAATTGTCCTTGCATAAGCTCATTAGTTACTTTATCGAATTTTGGATCAGAATCTTGCAAATTTGGATCAACATGAGATAAAGGTTTACGCTTGACTTCTATGTTGGCTCTAGGATAGGATAGAAAATCAATGTTAGGTGTGGCAAGTTTATGTTCAATAGTCGTGATACACACCTTGGCTTGCTCAAGATTTGTAGGTTCCTTGTCCTTTAAGGTATAGGAAAAGTGTCCATCAAATGCGGTGATATATTGCATCAAGATTGTGTTTGTAGTAGGTTTGAAATTGGCTGGTTCCTTTTTAAATAATAAATCAAACCTTTGATTGACATGCTTGATACTTTCATTTTGATTCTTTTGGCCTCTTGTTGAAGACATAATATAATTGGTCCCAATTTTTGTTTCCTCGAGCAAGTGGATCTAGGTACCAAGATCTAACATTGTCCTCAAGAGAAAGGGAAAAGAGTCTCATGACCACATCCTCTTCCTCTATATCTCTTCCAGCCACATGTTAGTAAAATAGATCAACGCCTTGATCAATTGTGACTACATCAATCCCTAAAAACGTGGGCACATTCTTCAAATTCTTTAGGCCTCTCATTGGGATATCCTTGAATGACACTCATGTCCCGGGGTTCGTAAACACTAATGAGCCATGCCTTTGCCATTGCGGTTGAGCTAGAAGCAATACTAAATGGGTTCTTAGCTACATTAGTGGTTTATCTATAAGATTCTTTGGGATAGTCTTTTTTTTGGGAGGAATAACCATTTTGGTAGGCATTTGACTAGAAGATCCCAAGCTAGAATAAGACTTAGGATTCATTGGATGAGAAATTTTAACATTGGCTTTGGGATGTTCTCAACAAAATTAATTTAATCATAGATTTCATATTATGAAGAAAATGACTCAACTCCTATCTAGTAATGGCACTAAAAATGTTGCCGCAAAATCTAGTTGCCTAGTGTAGAGCCTCACAAAGCACTCTCATTCTATGGGAATAATGAGCTTTTCCACCATTGTCACATAGTGGCTTTTCCCCTATTTTTTGTGGTTGGATACTATCCCCACAAGTGATCCTTTCCCAACAAGACTTAGAGGTTAGATGACTAAGGAATCCTAAGCCAAATAGCCCTCTAAGGAGCTTGTTAATTTACACACTTTAGAAAGCTATTTAGTGAATAAGGGTTTGGGATGAGAGAGATAATGGATTGTATTAAACTATTGGTTAAGCATAGGAGGTCGAGATAAGTTCTATAGATTTTCAAGTTTGTTATCATACTAACCACCATCAATTAATGGATTGCTATTATAAATTAGGGTTTGTACTCGAATGCACTTTTTACAACATCCAAAACTTACAACAATAGTTTGAAATGGTATATTAAGGGTATTATCAACAATAGGTCTAACGATATTAAAAGGGTAAACTTGAGGTAGTTCAACACTAGGTTTTTTATGGTTAAAAATGCACAAAACAACAAGCAAACCCTAGACGTCAACCTTAAAATTAAGGGTGAAAAACACATCAAATGATAGAATTTTCCCTTTTAACTTTTATAAATGCAATGGCTAATTTTATGAAAATAACATATGGGTGAAATTAAGTTATATAATGCATATTTTTCCAAACCCTAACCTTAGTTTACCATAAAATGCAAGAAAATGATTTTTTTTTTTTGGATTGACATACAGACTAGTGCCTTTAATCAAATGGGGCACTGGAGTAAATAAGACAATGTTAAAATAATAGGGCCTTAGACAAAGAGGGGGAAGAGAGGGAAGTTTCTCTACTACCAAATCCTAGCAACTTTCAGTTTAAGAAGATTTGAGTTCAAAGAATGCGATCTAGTTCCTTTAATGGATACTTGATGACATATTTTACATAATAAGAAAGAAGAGTTCATAAAAAAATATAGCAATTTTTAATATGGCACAATATAAACCATAATTCCAACAACTATAAGCAAAATGGAAGAAAAATAGCATGAAACTTACATCATTCATCCAAGCATCTCTTCGACAATCCAAGAAAATTTCTCCATGCAAGACATATTCTCCCCAAGGAAATTCACTATCTAAAGAGCCATTGTGCCCAAGTGAAAGAGAGAGAACTAGCACACACTCTTTTCTACTAAATTTTTTTAGTGTGTGTGATGATGAATCCTCGAATTCGATTCCCCTCTATTTATAGGAGGGTAACCAAGTTGAGTTGGGAAACATTACAAGTAAAATCCCTAAAACATGGCTTTAAGTGTTCACAAGGTCAATAGGTCACAAGAAGACCTATAAGAGATCTCTCATAATGATAAAACGTCAATAGGTCACAAGCTGACCTATAGGATATCTCTCATAATGATAAAATGCAATAAACTGCCTCCTTTTTGTCCGAAGTGTGGGGAAATAAGTTGTCTAACATGATGTCATCCTCAATAAGTGAGCATATCCATCAACCTAAATGTTAAGGCTCCAAGATTGCTCCTCACGCCAAGATATAATCTATTTATTGCTTTATGTTTATATCTCTCATGATTTAACTCTCAATCGAAGTTGTTCTTAAAGCATAATTTGGGTTTATTTCAAGTTATCTATTTCTTTTACCAAATTCTTGCTAAACCTAAGTTCATTGTTTCAAGGATTTATTATTAATATGGGTTGTTAATTAATCTCTTACAAATCTAGAATTTTCTCTTGCATATTATTCATAGATTTGTAATTCATCCCTTTAAGTTTAATACTACATCATTAATTAGATTGAGCAAGTGATCACACCGTGGCACAATTTTAGAATTTTACATTTATTAAAGATTATAAACCAGGTTTAGAATTTAATCCATTAATTCCTTAATTATTTAGCATCAAAATGCATTGGTGTGGTATATGCTTGTTTCATTAAGGTTAAATCGGTTTAAGACATTATTTCACTAAGTCTTGAATCATTTATATGTTACATGCTATAACTTTTATGGGATTTAATTCTTGAAAATAAGTCCTTGGATCTTTAAAGATAATCATATTACGGATTTACAACTCCCATTATTATCGATTGTCTTCCTCGTCTTTTGAAATCTAGTTAAAAATGTAAAGGAAGTTGTATGCAGGAAAAAGTGATACAATTTCTGTCCATTTAAGATTGCACCCGCGAATTAGACTTTTCTACTTATATAGTTTAAATACTAATACAACCACCTTAAAAACTTCTTGAATCAACTTATATAATTAAATAGTAATAATTCCAAAGTATTTTATTTCAATTTTCATTATTTTTATATGATTCTACTTTCTTAACATGTAACATACTTATTATATAATATTGTTAATTTTAGGTAATTGCTATCAAGTCATTTGTATTAACCTCACTTATAACATTATCTGAAGTTCTAAAAAAAATTGTGACACCTAATTAAGTATTCACTATTGAGTTCACATTTGCCTAGTTATGTAAAGGTTCAATAATTACCTTGCTCTTAATGCTTTTTTAGAATTTTAACTTGCATAAATAAATAATAGAATAATGCTTTTTTATAATCTATATTATAGATGAATGATGTGTCTTAGGCTTTTCAATTGATTTATTTGCAGCTGGCAATGAGAAATTTAGAACGCTCACAAGTACATACTATAGAGGAGCAGAAGGCGTCATATTGGGTAACAACATTTTTTTTTTTAATGAAGTTTGCATTTTCTAGGCCGTATACTTATTATAAATTAGTTGCGTTTCTATTTAAGTATGTATAGAATATTTTTAGTATTTATTAATATACAGCGTTTAAATAATTATGTATTTTTTGTTTTTTAATTTAATTATAAAAATGATATAAAATTAAATTAAAATAAAATGTATTAAATAATTTATTGTAAAATGAATTATGTTTTTATTGGGTATGTGGTATTCATAACTATAGTATTGTAACAAAATTCATTTATAGATTTAAAAAAATTTCCGGTAAAAATGGAAATGAATATTTAAATTAATTAAAATTTTTTTTTTGAATTCAGGTTTCTATGATCCATAATAAATTATGAAAATCTTTCCATAAAATCTACATAACATAATTTTTCAAATTAATAATAATAATACCTTAAAATAAAATTACAATTTAATTAATTTTTATGATATTTTACTTATACTAATTAAAATTATAATAAAAATAAATATTTTGATAACTAACCACCCCGTTTACAACCATTTAATTAAAATAATTATGTTAATTAAAAAAAAAAATAGATAACCTACCAAAACACAACTTTGTTTTCCCCTTAAATGAAGGCCCAAAAGTCCATTTCGTGTCACTGTGCGCCTTAAGCAATTGTTTGTGGTCAAGTTCTATCCCCACGGAAATGGTGCATGTGGTTCTGCCTCTCAGAATAACGCACACCACAAATTCAATAAGCACATATGGAAAATATGGAAAGATTTTTCTGAGATCCTTTTATTGAAATTTTGACCAAAGTAACCTAATCTTTGTCTTATAATGTATTCAAACCTGTTCCTATTGAAATCAAATGTACAGTTTTAAAAATCGAACGTCGAAATTGTTCTGTTCAATGGCCCCAACTGCTCTCGGCTTAACTACATTTAACACGTTAACAAGGAACAGTTATTCTTAAATCTGTCATGGGCATCCTTCAGATTCTTTCATCACTTGGCATCCGAGTCATAACACCTAGAACATATTCTCCCGTGCAACCCGTTTTCAATGATGCCAAGTGTCCCATGTTGACAGGCTTTGAAGGTCTTCATACTTTTACTCTGCATGTCTTCAAAACGCTTGACTATATTAATGCTCAAAAACTCAACACTTGAATCATTCTTCACCATGGACCATGTCTTTGGTTCGGTCACTTATTCGATCTGCTCTTAAAAAATCTACAATTTTTCTTGTTTTGTAGAAAATTTAACACAACTAAATTCTTCATCTCTTTTGGATTTCATGTTTTCAATACTTACGTCGCCTGCTTAAAAACAAATCTTCATTAATTTTTCACCATGAAATTCATCTTCATGACTATCTTCATTACCTATCCTCTCTGATTCAATCCTTTGCTGCAATTGTGTAAACATAAAATGTTCAATTTCTCTCTTCACTGCTCTAGTCCTATATTGTCTCATTTCTTGGTTTAGGTCTTCTGCTTCATCCACATCCTCAATTTTCAAACAATGTTTCCAACTATAAAATCAAGTAAATAATCGTCGACATATCTTCCCATCACTTTCTCTAAAAATAACTATTCAATTGATATTCATCAATCAACATCATTAGTCATCCACTCTGCGGTATGTTCTTCAATATTGCAATGTTCTTGCATCATTGTACTTTTTTCATCAAAACTCATGGTTTCATTATTCTTCTCTTGCTTTAGATGTTATGCTACATGGAGTCATTCTGCAAATCATGGGACTCAAATAAATTCATTAGAAATATCTTCATCATTAACTCATCATCAATCTTCTGAGATACTACAGTTTTCTTTGAACTTGCAAAATGAACAAGGGTGTGGGAAAACCTTCAACAAATTTGCTCTGCACTTTTGATGTTGCAAGGCTTCCATTTTCTCTTTTAGACTCACCATGCTCACACCTTACCATATCTTGGTTCTCTTTTACATTATACCGATACATTCTTTCTCCAAACCAATTTGGAAACCATTATCAACTTTTCTTTCTGCAAGTGTATTCACAATCAATTGCTTTTCAAATGTTTTTGCGTTCATTCTCCAAACAACCGTATTATATTCTTCTTCATCGTCATATCTTGCTTATCGTCCTCCTTCATTTGAAATGTACAAAGAAATCCCACTCCAGACAAACCTTTCTTGGTTTCTCCCAACACCTTCTTATCAATTTGTACTTCTTCTATGCCACCAACACACTCCACACATTTCACCTTGATAATGGATAGTAAAATAGTTATGGACCCATGAGTTTTCTCTTCATCTTCATCAAAAGTAATTCCTATGGAAAACTTGCAATGAGGTTCTTCCAAATGTGGAATTTCAAAAAATTAAACTTGATCTTCTACCAAATCAAATCCTTCAGCCAAATTCAATATACAAGTGTGGAACCTAATTTCAACTGTCATGATCAACCTTTCACAATTTCCACTTGGTATTTCTCCAAATTATTATACCTGAAGAATGTTGGACCCATCCATTTCACAAGGGACACATTCTTCTCTTTGAGTTTTTCAAGCCTTGTTGGTCTTGATCATGCTGATGTATGTCCTCTGCAAACAACTGCTTCCTTTCTTCTGAGATTGAATCACACAAGTCCTTCAAAAGTTCTAACCTCAACGTCTGTTCCATTTCTGAGCTTGAAACAAGCATGTTCTCTGCATCTGCAACTTCTCCAAGCTCATTGAATTCATGTGACTCCTTTCTTATGTGCACTATTTCACATTTCTTATGTACCTGCGAAAATAACATAAAAGTGGTTAGGTAAAACAATGGTCCTTCACCACAGTTTTTATCCCAGTGCAATCTTTGACACAAATTGGTCTTCCTTCTTTCTGCTGATTTTCTTCATATATTTTCCTTTCAGCATGTTTCTGTAGTTCTCTGTTTCTTCGCAACTGCTAATACCATTGCAACATCTTTTCAACTCCTGAATACTCTTCCATCTTTTTCTTCTGCTAATCCATTATTGTTTCTATTCATTGCGTTCGGTATCCCGTTCCCAAATGTGATTTACATCCCTCCATTTGAAACCCCTCAACGCTGTAGCCATATGTCCATAGAAACAATCTAATGACACAAACAAAATAACATTCTTTATTTTAATTGGTAGTATCATTCAACAAATCTGGACAATCTGCAACAACGTCTCACATCCTTCAAGCTTTCATCATTCTGGATAGGGCTTATGTTTGGTAATTTGGTAAAACTTGGACAACACATCCATTTCTAAGCTTCATCATTCGTCTGATTGTCTGGTAAGGAATCATACTTTCAGACTATCCTTCTCCTTCAAATGAAACAAGGTTTTAATATCTCTATTTGTCTATGACTACTGTGTCTGGTCATAATCTTTATCAACACCATCTTCATTCCTTGTTAGTTTCCCTTGTTCCTGAATCAAGTAATGACTCCATATTCAAAACCTTCATGTCTGTCAACCATAATCTTAATAGCCCAATTCATTGCAAATAATCTATCATTCAATGACTGTACTTAACAAATCCTACTATCTTCAGTAGATGGGCTTTTATACTCATCCTACATACTGTCAATTCTTTCTTTTTGGATGGATGTACATGCAGGTTGAGATTTCTTCTTGCATTTGAAACTCATCACAAACATCTTCATTGATAACTCCTCATCAATCGTCAGAGCTGCTACAGTCTTCTTTGAAACTACAAAATTAGTATGGGGTTTGGAAAACACTTTCAACAACCATGCACTGCACTTTTGATGTTGCAAGACTTTCATTTTCAATCTTAGACTTGCTATGCTCACACCTTACCATATCTTGGTTCTCCCTTTGCATTATACCAATGCATTCTTTCTCCAAACCAATTTGGAAACCATTATCAATTTTTATCTCTGCAAGTATATCCTCAATCAATTTCTCTTCAAATGTACTTGCCTCCATTCTTGGAACAACCGTACTAGATTCTTCTTCCATCATCATCCTCCTCAGTCTGAAATGTACAAAGAAATCCTACACCAGACAAAGCTTCTGTTTTTCCTTTCTCCCAACAGCTTCTTCTCAATCTGTACTTCTTCTAAGATACCAACACAGTCCATACATCTCACCTTGATAATGGACAGTAAGATAGTCATGAACCCATGAGTTTTCTCTCCATCATCATCAACAGTATTTCGTATGTCAAACTTGCAATGAGGTTCTTCCAAATATGGAATTTCAAACAAGTCAGCTTGATATTATATCACTACAAATTCTTCAGTCAATTTCAATATACAACCAATATGGAACACTTTTTAAACTGTCATGATTAACTTTTCACAATTGCCACTTGGTACTTCACCAAATTAGTATACCTTAAAAATACTGGAATCATCCATTTGCTAAGGCCACCTAATTTTCTTGGAGTTTTTCAAGCCTCTGCTGGTCTTGATAATGCTGATGTATGTCCTCTCCATACAACTGCATCCTTCCTTCAGAGCTTGAATCATGCAAGTCCTTCAAAATTTCTAACCTCTGTTCCATTTCTAAACTTGAAATAATTATGTTCTCTGTATCTATGGCATCTCCAAGCTCATTGAATTCATGGGATTCTTTCCTTCTTATGTGTGCTATTACATATTTCTATGTACATGCAAAAACAACACAAAAATGGTTAGGTAAAACAATGGGTCTTTCCCACAGTTTGGTGAGTGCAATATTTGGCATGTAATAGTCTTCCTTCTGCTAATTTTTCTTCAACAATTTTTAACCTGTTTCTACAATTTCCTGTTTCTTCATCACTGTTAATATCCTTGCAACAACTATGCAACTCCTGTGTACTCTTCTACGTTTTTCATCTGTTAATCCATATTTGTTTCCATGCATTTATTTGGTTATCCCATTCCCAAATGGGATTTACATCCCTACCTCTAACATCCCTCAACACTAGCCATGTGTCCATGGAAACAATCTAATGCCACAAACCAAATAACATTCTTTAGTTTATTTTGTATTATCATTAAACATGTCTGTACAGTCTGTAACATATATCTCACATCAACTATCTTCAAGTTTTTATCATTTTGGATAGGGATTTCATGTTTGGTAATTTGGTAAAACCTGAACGCCACATCAATTTATAATCTTCATCATTTTTGTTCTTCTTTGATAATGAATCAATACTTTCAGACTATCCTTCTCCTTTTAATGGAAACAAGGTGATCCAATCCAGATCATAAGGACCAGTGGATCCAGTGGAATTACTTAAGGTAGAGACAAGGGCAGAGTGTACAAGAGTACACCACAGAATTCAAAAACATGGAAATAATCACAGATATCTCTCCCAAGAACTTGGATGTACTCCTCAAGTATCTAGGGGTCTACACAACCATCTGCAAAAGCAAGTGATGTAAATGATGGATATGGATTTTTTATAGACATAACACTAGAAAAGCATATGCCAGAAGAAAGGGTAGTCAATATTGATATAGGTAGCTCAGATAGGCACTTCTGCGCAAATCTAAGTATTGTGACATGTGGAAGTTGCTTCATTGATTTTTAATTTCAGAAATTTAAGAGTTTAGATGTGTGGAAGTGGCGTAATTGATTCTTAATCTTAGAAATTACTTTAATTATTGAAGTAGTTTCTTTTTATGAGAAAAGCGAATTAATCTTGGGAAACACAAAGTTTATTTGCATTCGTGAATTAGATAAATCTCAATTGTTGATTTCAGATGATGTTGAGATTTAATCTCAGCCATCAGTCACTTTGGAGATTAGGGTTGCTGATTTAGTCATTATACAAACTTATAAAAAGAGGCTTTGGATAAGGGAAAAGACACAATTAGTGAACACAAGACACAATAAGAGAATAAAGATCTTAGTGATTTGGGGAAGGACTTTCTTCCAACTGTGTTAGCCAAGGTAAAAAGCATATAGTGTAACAATGAAGAGAATTTTTGTTTCAGTAAATTTTTGTGGAGGCTATTTGGTTAGAAGGTTGTACTGATTTCCGGAAGACAAATCAACAATGCATCAGCACTTAGATCGCACGTGTGGATTCCATATGAGTGCAAGGATGTTGAATGTGTCATAGAAGAGAAATTTCAGGTCACGTGTGGGACAATGGGGCGAAGAAGAAGACGAAGAAGAAATTATTTTAATGTCCACGAGGCTAAAGGTAGCCTATGGGACAGATTTCTTTGCAATTTGATTCTTGTATTCAACCCTTTTCTTGTGAAGCCTCACAATAAACACTCCCAGCTTCTCAACAAACCCCTCGATGAATAAATTATCCCAAGAGTTAGCTGCCAGAATATCTGCATAATTTTCCTTGCTGTGTTTGAAGGCCTCACATTCTAAAATGAAATGCTTTTCATTTCCACTTTTCCAAAAGAGTAAAATATACACACTCTTTCTTCCCACACTTCTTTTGGACTTTTCCAGCGCCCTGTTTCACGACGATGTACGCTTTTTGTTGATGATTATGAGTCGGATTAAACTCTTCAATATAATACCTTTTCTTTCTCCTTATCTCTTTATCCCAAGTACGCTTGTGGAACTTATCCATAACAAAAGATTTTATCTCTTTACTGTTTGTGGGACACATGTTCAAGCAAATACCCCATTTACTAAACCATTTGTTATTTTTCCACATCCAAGTCTTCTTTCTTTTGCACAATATGTCATTAAAGACATCCTTAGGCCATCTGCCCTCTTCCATTTGGTCAGTTTTTTTTTTTAAATACCTTATGAATCACACCATAACAATTGCTTCAATAAGAGAAGCCCCCGCTTCACTTAACAAGATAGCATAAGGAACTACACTTTTAATTTTGAATTTGTTTGTAATCAAGCGCTTATGAATTTTCTCAATTTGTTTCCACTGCATGTTGGATGTACTGCTGGCCCACAGTTCACAACTGTAGAGAATCACTAAAAGCCCAAAAAGAGTTTGAGTGGTTTTCTTGTCCCATAACTCTGCCTTTCTACACCTATTTTGAAAAGCATAAAATGTTTTCCAACCGCCCAAAGTTATTTTCTTTTTACAACCTCCCAACTTAGATTTATGTTGAAGTCAATTATGATGTATTTGTGATCTGCTACTTCTTCTAGAATGTTTCCTTCAAAGTAGAACTTATGTTGGTTATTTTTTCTTTTGTTAGATAAAACCACTACTTTCGTTTTGCTAATATTGACTTGCATCCCTACCCTTGCTCAAGGGAAAGTAAGTGCTCTTGCAAACCAAGAGAAGATTTAGCAATCATAATAAGGTCATCTGCATACAAAAGAAGCCTTATAACAAACTTGTCCAAATGTGATTTCCATTTTTTGATATTTTAAACCAAATGAATTGTTTATTTGAGTCTTATTTTTCTAACTAAATGAAACAACCTTCTTTTTCCGTCACTAATAACATGATACCCACGTGTCCTTTTCCATTCCCTACTGCCTTGTTCCACACTCCCATCTTCCAGTGCCCTTCAAATAAATGTGTCTTTCATCCTTCATACTCATGTGTTTCCATGAGGCAAATTATGTCTCTATCTTCCGCAATAGGCCCTAACCCAGTTCCTCGTCTCCATGGTTAACCTCTGTAGTTCCAACAAACTAGCCTTAAGGAAAACCTGGGTATGAATTGATTTTTATTTGTTTTGACATACAAGATTCACAGTTGAGTCTTTGTCCTTGATTTCCCATACTGACCTTGCTGCTTGGTTTCATGCTAAAGAATTTGTTCCCTCTTCTTTGTTACCATCTTGCTACTTTGTTTTGGAATGAGGACCAAAACACGCTGGGAGAAGTAGTTTCACATGTTCCTTGTAGATATGGATTCAGGTTGCATGTGTGGAGAAGTAGGGAATACAGGTGTTGTATACGCTATTGGAGAGCATATTTGATTTTTTGAAGTGCATATTTGCAAGGTTTCAATTTGTTATAAAATTTTCAATTAATTTTTAGGGCCATTTTACCAGTAAGGGAGCCCTCGTAAGCATAAAAGAAATTTAAATGTAAAGTTGAATTTTGAAATGAAAATTTTGTGTGTGTATTTGTTTATGAAATTGATTGTTTGTTTTTCTTCCTCTGAACATTCAAAATTAAATTTACCAGCTAAATTTATGTAGTAAAGTTTGTTCAACAAGTTGAAATTGGTTATTTGTTTTTCTTCCTATGAACATTAAAAATGAAATAAATGAAATAAACAACTAAATAATTTGTCATTTGTTGGGCTTAAAAATTAACATGGGATTAGAGAATTTATGAAAAGGAGGCTGATTTCTAATATTGCCTAGAAAAAAAACAATAATATTTTCTTAGCACACAATTGATTCATATGTTAAGATCTTAAATATTGCATCAACTAGTCTTAGGTTTGATGACAAGTTGGATGGCGGTCTTAATTACCTACCTTGGAAGGCAAGGGTTACATTGTTGTTGAAAGAGAATGTTGTTTGAGAAAATTTTGATAATGAGCTTCAACCACAAATAGATGCAACACTATTGACAACTGATGAAAAGAAGGATATGAAGGATCAAAGGGTCATCATGGATGTTGTGAATGATCACTTGATCCCTCAATTTGCAGAGAAGAAAATAACCAAGGGAATTTTCAAGGATCTAATAGATCTATTCCAAGGTGACTATGTGAACTGGAAGATGATATTAAATAATAAATTAAGATCCATCCAGATGTCAATATTTGACAATGCGACTAGCTACTTCATGAAGATCACCCAAGTGCATGATCAACTTGAAGCAATTGGAGACAATGTGGAGGAGACAAAACCAATGAATGTGGCATTGAATGGGTTCACCATGTCTTGTGAACCATTTGTCAAGGGGATATGTGCTCAAGAACATCTTTCCAATTGAGAAAGTCTTTCATATGATTGCATCCAAGAAGAGGCTTGGGAAGAGACTAAGGCTAGCAGGTAAGGAGGTGGAGAGGAGAACCTAGCCTTGGTCAGTCAGGTCAAGAAAGGAAAAAGAAAGGGTTCTATAAAAAAGGTCAGGGGTAAGGATCAACTTCACAACCAGGAAAGAAGAAGGACTTGAGTAAAATCAAGTTCTTCATTTGGCACAAGAATGGCCACTATGCATCACAATGTCTAGAGAAGAATAAGGGGAAAGGGATGTCACAACAAACAACAACATCAACATAGGTTGATGAGTTTGCAACAAAGTTCAATAAGGAATTCTCATTGGTCTCATGTATATCTACCAACACCACCACTAGGGGTGCTTGGTACCTAAATAGTGGTGCATCACGCCACATGATAGTAGCACAAGAGCTATTCAATAGTTTGAAAAAGAAAATTCTGATTTACATGAGGAGCTTCGTAATGACGTCATATATTCAATGAAGAGTGTTGGAACTATCATGTTCTAACTCAAGTTTGGAGGGTCATTGAAGGCTAAGGAAGTACTATATGTGCCAAGGTTGAGGAAGGAGTTGCTTTCAATCTCAATTATGGAGGACAAAGTATTTGTTGGGATGTTTTAGAAGGGACAAGTAGTCATATGTCTAGAGGGAGAGATTCCTAACACAACAAGGGTCATTGGGAGTAGAGGGCAATATTTACAGGTTGCAAAGGAAGCCAATACATGATTTGGTACACAACAAACTTGTATTATATGTCCTTGTCGATTTTGAGAGAGATTGTCACTGGTCTCCTAGAGTTCAGTATTGAATAGGAGGGTGTGTACACTTGGAAAGAATGTAAAGGCTGCTTTTCCAAGCAACAAGTCATATCTAAGGGGATATTGTATTTTGTTCATTTAGATGTGTGTGGACTGATGCTAGTGGCATTAGTGCAAGGACCACTTTACTATGCCACATTCATATATGAATTTTAGAAGAAATCTTGGATCTTCTTCATGAAGACCAAGGGTGAGGCCTTTAGTCGGTTTGGGAAATTTAAGGTCAGGTGGAGAATCAAACAATGACAACGATAAATGTCTTTTGGTTAGATAATGGGGGTGAGTACAACCCTAATGAATTCAAGGATTTCTATGAGGCAAGGATCAAGAAGGAGATGACAGTCCCATACAACCCTCAACAAAACTAGATTGTGGAGAGTAAGAGCCAGTCCATCATAGCACATACCTAGGAAATGATTCATGAAAAGGGATTGACTATGTTTCCTGGGAAGATGCATACAATACAACATTTTGTGTTCCTCACAAGATATTTTGGGACACAAATCCTAAGGGAGCATTCACAGGGAGAACCTAAAGATAAGGAAGTTTCACAACATTGTCTTTTTAGGTGTACATCCATATTCTTGTGGAAAATAGCACGAAGCTACAACCCTCAGGAAAAAGGGCATATTTGGGCGGTACAATGAGACTTTGATGGAATACATGATTCTTCGTTCTTGTGAGGAGAAATACAGTGGTTAGCAATGATGTGAAGTTTAAGGAGGACCTAACATCTAGGAGGTCACATGATCCACTTCTAGTGACAAAGGATGAGGGCCAAGAGACTTTGAAGGATGAGTAACACTCATCACCTAATTCCAATTTAGGGAATCAAACTTCAAGTGAGGAGGAGTCAACAACACCTTCTACCAGTTCTGCGAGGAGACCTCGATAGTTTGAGTAGACATTGAGGGATTCACTGGAGCACGTGGATGCTCCTAGGAGCACATTCAGGGTTAGTATACCTCCAAGGAAATTTCCAAACTACATGGCACTTATGAGAAACATTATTGATTCCAAGCCTTCCAATGTTTTTTAGGAAGTTGACCAATAAGTTTGGATTCCATGATGGAGGAATGATGTATGGGATATAGTGCCATGATCAGAGGGAAATCCAGTGGTTAGTTCTAGGTGGGTCTTCAAGATAAAACATGATGAGAATGATAGCATAGAGAAATACAAGGCGAGGTTTATGGTGAGAGGGTTCTCCTAGAAAGAGGAAGTGACCTACGAGGAGACATTTGCTTCAATCACTGACTATTCTTCCAATATAGATGTCTTATCTATTGCTTTAGTCATGAGGTAGAGGATTCATTATATGGATTTGAAGACAACATTCCTCATTGGGGTGGTTGAGGAGGAGGTGTATGTAGAGTAGCCTTCGAGATTTGAGGTGCATGGGAGGAAGTCTCATGTGTGCATATTGAAGATGGCCTAATAAGTAAGCACCTAGGGTGTGGTACTCTAGGATTGATGGGTATTTACTGAGCATGGACTTTACCAAGAGTGAGGTGGATCCCAACTTATAATTCATACTCATTGGAAATCGTCCACTCATATTGGTCTTGCATGTAGTAGATTTATTTCTCATAGGTGTAGAGAGGCCCATAGTAGAGTGGAAGGAAGAATTGAATACAAAGTTTGAGATCAAGGACGTTGGGTTGATGCATTACTTCTTGGGGTTATAGGTATGGTAAAATTCAGGTGAGATATTCCTTGGTTAAGGGAAGTATATAGTGGAGATCCTAAGAATATTAAGGACAGAGGACTATAGACCTATGGCTACACCTATGATCACCAATATAAAGAATTTATTGACTTCAAATTTAGAGTTGGTGGATGTCACATTTTATAGATAGTTGATAGGGTCCTTGATGTATTTGGTCAACACTAGGCTAGATATTTGTTTTTCTATGAACACCGTGAGCCAGTTCATGGTGGAGTCAAGCTAGGTGCATTGAGTAACAATAAAGCATGTATTGAGGTACTTGATATGTACTATGGAATATGGTTTGAGGTATCTTGGTGGTGATGGAGTGAGGCTGCAAGGGTATACAAACTCAAATTGGGCAAGGAATGCAACAAATAGGAAGAACACCTCAAGGTTCTATTTCAATCTTGGATCAATGAAACTTTCCTATATCAGAGGGAAGAATACTTTCGTGGTACTCAAATTAGCAGGGGAAGAGTATATGACAACAAGTATGGCAAGTTGAGAAGAAATTTGGCTTCACAAGTTTGTTTGAGGATTATTTGGTCAAGAGTTGGAGCCTACAATGATACATTATGATAATCAGAGTTGTATCAAACTCTTTCAGAATCCAATGTTCCATGATAAGTCCTATCATATTGAGATTAAATATCACTTCACTAGAGACAAGATATAGAGAAGGGAAATGAAACTTCAATGTATCTCCATAGATGAGCATATTGCAGACATTATCACCAAACCCTTACGGAAAGGGAAGTTCGTGTTTTACAAGGACAACATAGGAGTGGTGCAAAATGCCTTCCTCACAAAGAGAGAGTGTTGATATTTGTAGCTCAAACAAGTACTTCTGCATAGGTCTGTCTATCTAAACATGTGGAAGTCATATCATGACTCTTTACCTTAGAAATTACTTTAATTATTAAAGGAATTTATTTTTATGAGAAAAGTGAGTTAATCTAATGAAATGAAAATTTTATTTGTAGTAGTGACTTAGATAAATCTCAACTTTTGATCTCAAGTGACATTGAGATCTAATCTCAATCGTTAATCACTTTGGAGATTAGGGTTTTTGATTTAGTCATAACTCAAATTTATAAAAACAAGGGTGGGTTAAGGGAGAAGACACAATTAGTGAGAATAAGGCACATGTGAATAAGGATCTTAATGATTAGGTGAAGAAGAACTTCCATCCAAGTGTGTTGGACAAGAAAGAAGGGATAGAGTGCAATAGTGAGCATAATTTCTTTCTTAGGAAATTTTTGTGGAAGCTAATCTAGTTGGAAGGATACATAGATTTTATGAAGATAAACGAACAATAGATCAACAATCAGATCACATGTGTGGAGGTCATACGAGTGCAGGGACATTACATCTGTCACAACAAAGGAGTCTCATGTCACACGTGGGATAATAGAGCACAACAAATTCACACATGCCAGGTGGGTATGGACTCAAGTTGCACACGTGACACAATTGTGTAGTAGACAAGTTGCACGTGTGGAGCAACAATCCATATAATTGTCATATGGAGAGTAGATAACATTTTCTCAAGGGAAGGTTTGTGAGGTTTCCATTTGCTATAATTTTTCTAGTTAATTTTCTAGGGTCATTTTCCTAGTAAGGGAGCCCTTGTAAGTTTGGAAGAAATTTTAATGGAACACTAAATTTTGAAGGGAAAATTTTGTATGTGTATTTGTGCATGAAATTGGTTGCCTTTTTTGCTTTTGCTTAAAATTAAAAATTAAATTTACCAATTAAAATATCATTAGTACATTTTGTTCAAGAAAATAAAAATTTGATTAAATCATTATGAAAATTTGGTCCTAAATAATCTATCATTTATTGCGATTAGAAAATTATCAGTCAAGTGGTTCAAAGCAAACAGAACACTGGGAAGATTCCAAGGAAGGGAAGATTAAATGGAAACGGGAAAAGGACAAGAAGATAGCATCCACAACACACTAATGCAAAGATCCTAGGAATCATTGCAATATTGATGGTCACATAGAGGAGAAGTGTTGGGAATTTTATCCATAGCTCAACCCAAAGAACTGTAAGAAGGACGTGAAGAAAAAAAATATCATAGCCACAAAATTGAGCAATAAGATGAAAAAAAACCTAGAAATGGATGCGAATATTGTATGCACATCATTGCTGAAAGGGGTGAATCTAAGTAGCTTTCAACAATAGGAAGAGAAGGAGATGATAAAACTCTTCCATATAAATATATAGGTTAATATCAAGAAACACATTGATGCTCTATTTGACTTGTTGAATTTCCATGATCTTGGGTCTAGGATGAAATCTTAGAATATCTGATGCTACCAAACCAAGAAATCTCAACAAAGCTACTTTTCACAACGGAACAATATAAAGAAGTAAATCACACATGCACAAGTATAGACAAATTTTTACAGAATATTGTACAAATATGTACAACCTAATCTTCATTGTATTAAACAAACTGAATAATACAACAATATAGGGCTTCCCATAGAAGGGATAATGACCCTCAATTATCCATAAGTACAAGAATACAAGATACACTGACAATATCGCTGATGTATCTATGTCATATTTCGTCTTGCCAGTCCTTCGCTTTTGTTCTGCTCTCTAGCTGCCCCTTAGTCCATCAAAGGATAACACATATAGTCTCCAGGAGGGCTGCCACCTTTCACTGTTGCAAGTCACTTCTACCATAATGAACACATGTTGATCCAATATGCTCTTCTAGGGTAGCCACACCTAAGCTATCCAATCTGCCAATCTAGCAGTCCACTAGTCCATCAATGTACTGCACATTAGGCTCATCAACTTCACCCAAACTTTAGTAGTCAAACTCCCTTTATGACAGCTAGTCAAGGGCTACTTTAGGTTGCCAACACACTTCCCCCCACTAATCCAATGACACCCAATCCTTCCACTATAACATATGCTCCTAGTTGAGGTTTCCAAACACCATGGTCAACCTCAACACATGGCTCCAAAAGGTTGTAACAAAAAATTTCATCCACCTAATAAACACTTCCAACAAGAAGGGATTAATCATACACTTTCTTGATCATAGGTTTTGTGCACTATATCTCTAAGATGATAATCTGGTTAGGGATTTTCCACAGTCCCAAACATGCTGCAATCTCTTGTGTAACGATCCAATTCTATCCCCAAAAACTACGTTGTATCATCCCTTGATTGCGGCTTACCCAAATGAGGATGTTCAATCTCTCGTCCTCCTCAAACAAGGGCTAAAACCTGTTGTTACTTCAGAACAACACGTGACCCATATATGTAGTAATACACAACTTCAAAATGCACATATACTGCCTAGATCTCCTCTTCACCCACTTGGCCCTCTCCGAACTGACCTCGGCCCTTACTACAGAGGCAAAACAACCCTAAAATCACCCAAATGGCTCCTATTATCCCTCATTGTTATGCTCCTTGTCTGCAGCTCAATTTCAGAGAAGATTCCTTGACTTTGTTTGCTCTTGGATGTGAGAAATGATCTCACATACACCTCCTTTTTACACACTAAAGGAGGGCTCCATTGAATGTCTTTCCATGGGCTTGTACAACTGTCATTAGCCTTCTAAACATTAGGCCGACTTGACCAACATATGTGAAAAACCCAACAACTACATTCAAAAATTAATATCTCTTGATCTAGAGCTCCAATTTGAGTGATTAATGAAGCGTTGGATTTGCCTCACCATCCTCTATCACCTCAAATTTCCTAATTCCCATATGTCTTATGGTTTTTTCCCAACTCCTTTTGGTACAAAACCCTAACCTTGGGTTCCAAGACCATAAGTGACTCTTGTGGTGATCCAACCTCCAAACCCTAAACCTTAGGGCTTGGAGTACCTCCCAAGCTACTAAAAAATCAACTCTCCCTCTTAGCGAGGGAGGTACTTCCAAGACTAGGAAGTAACTCATTGTCATCATCATTGCTCGCAAAACTCTCCCAACTCTTGGCACTCACCACTACAACAATCCCTGTATCGTGAACTACACCTCTCTCAGAAGCGTCGCTATCACTGGAAGCATCCTTCTTCTTCTTCTTCTCCTGGAATGTATTCCACTCTCTCCATGGTTCCTTCTTGGAAGTTGTAGGAGAACCCTTGCTCCCCACTGACCACGTGCTGTTCTTGGGCTGCAAATTCTCCCTCTGAATCTACAAGCTCCCGCTAGAACTTGAATCCCTCTAAGCATGTGGAACCTAGACCTTCTTCTCTGGAACATGTACCTATACCTTTGAAGCCTACACTTGCATGTGCTTCTTTTGATACCTGCACCTATTCCGCATGCTTTTTCTTCCCATGATCTCTAAGCTTTCTCTTCAGCCTATATAGACCATGCTCTCAAACTCCAAGCACAATACCTGCGAAGCTAGAGCCTCTGGGCCTAAGTCTTGCCTTCCCATCCTAGAAAAAGACCTCAAACCCCTTCTCTATCATTGAGATAAATATCGCACTATATCTGAGTCCTGGTACAAAAAATACATCCTAGATCCACATCACCCATCCTATCTCCATCCTAAATGGCACAACTCCATATCCTCGAATCTCCTTTTGACTCTTGTCACCCAACACCATGTGCAACTTCGAGTCCCATTTAGCTAGAGTCTCAAAAACCTCCTGTGACCTTGTCATATGTTTTGACGCACCACTATCCACATACCATCCATCCTTATCAATAGTACCTTGCGAGAAATGGGAGATCATAGCAAAGTCCTCCTCCTCCAATCTCCTAGTGAGAGCATCTATCTTAGCGGAAGTGGCAACACTGACGAACTACTTCCCTTTCTTATTCTCGTCATCTCTCGTCTTCTTCTTCATTGGACATCTCAATGAACAATGACCTTTCTCGCCATAGTTGAAACACTTTACTTTACTCAAGTCCTTCTTCTACTTACCATTTATTCATGCTGCAAGTGCCACATCATCATAAACAATGTTCTTCTTTGGATGAAGATGCTCATCTCACAACTCTTCCTAAATGAAGTCGTCCCACAACCTATTCCAGTGTGGAAACTTCTCTCTAGCAATGATCCCCTTGATGAAGGGCGTCCATTCCTCGATGAACCCTTTCAAAGAAATCCTCACCATAACATAATTTGAAATAATCACACCGATGACAACAAGCTCATCTTTGACATGAGACAATCTCATCATATACAAAGTCACTTCTTCATGCTGTATCATCTTGGTGGACTTCAACTTCTCCTCCAATACCAGTACCCGGTTCTTGTTCTTATTCTAGAATAAATTCTGAAGATCCATCCACATCTCATGTGCAATGTTCTTCTTAAACAAATGAGGTATTAGGGGATCCTTCACACCATCAAGGATGATCAATCTCCCCCTCATATCCAAATCTTCATACACTTCCAACTCCTTTGGTTTAGTTGGCTTCTTGATGTCCTTTTTAGTGAACTCCTAGATCTTGTTGACCTGCAAGACCAACTTGATCCTTTATTGCCATGGAATATAGTTGGACAACCCCTCTAACTCATCCTCATATTAGATACCAGCCTGCAACTTGGAAATTGTAGTGAGCCCTTCACCTACAATGTGATCAACTCCCTCTAAAGTTGTACTTCGATGTGCACACTTTGATTCACTATCTTGCAAAGTAGCTTAGACATGGTCTGATAACATGTTGAATTTCCACGATCTTGGGTCTAGGATAGAATATTAGAATCTCTAGAGCTACCAAACCAAGAATATCAACAAATTTACTTTGAACAACGGAACAATATAAAGCAATAAATCACACATGCACAAGTATATACAAATTTTTACAAAATATTGTACAAATATGTACAACAACCCAATCTTCATTTTATTAAATCAACTGAATAATACAATAGTCTAGGGATTCCCATACAAGGGATAATGACCCTCAATTATCCATAAGTACATGAATACAAGATACACTGACAATGTCATTGCAGTCTCTATGTCGTATCTCGTCCTGTAGGTCCTTCGCTTCCATTCTGCTCTCTAGCTGCCCCTTAGTCCATAAAAGGACAAGACATAAAGTCTCTAAGAGGGCTTCCACCTGTCACTGTTGCAAGTTGCTTCTGCTACAATGAACACGAGTTGATCCAATCTTCTCTTCTAGGCTGGTCACACCTAAGCTATCTAATATGACAACTAGCAGTCCACTATTCCACCAATGTACTACACATTAGGCTCATCAACTTCACCCAAAATTCAGCAATAAAGCTCCCTTTATGCCACCTATTCAAGGGCTACTTTGGGTTGCCAGCATGCCGCCCTCAACCAGTACAATGGCACCCGATCCTACAGGCTTCAACAAAACATGTCATCCACCTGGAAAACACTGCCAACAAGAAGGGAGTAATCATACCCTTTCTTAACAACGGGTTTTGTGCACTAGATCTCTAAATGAAATTTTTGTTAGGGCTTTTCCACAGTCCCAAACATGCTACAATCTCCTGCGTAATGCTCTAAGTCTAGCACTAAACACTGTGTTGTATCATCCCTTGATTGTGGATTACCCAAATGAGGATGTTCCACCTATCAACCTCCTCAAACAAGGGTTGAAACCTGTTGTTACTTCAAAACAGCCTGCAACCCATACCTCTAGCAATACATAGCTCCAAAATGAACATATACTTCCCAGATATCCTCTTCACCCACTCGACCCTCTCCCAAGTGACCCCAGCCCTTACTATAGAGACAAAACAACCCTGAACTCACGCAAATGACTCTTATGATCCTTTGTTATTCTGCTCTTTTACTGCGACTTAATTTCAGAGAAGATTCCTTGAATTTGTTTGCTCTTGGATGTGAGTAATGATCTCGCATACACCTCCTTTTTATACACTAAAGGAGGGCTCCATCAAATGTCTTTTCATAGGCTTGTACAACTGTCATTAGCCTTCTAAACATAAGGTCAACTTGACCAACGCATGTGCAAAACCCAACAATTACATTCAAAAATTAATATCTCTTGATTAGGAGCTCCAATTTGAGTGTTTTTCGAAGCGTTGGATTCGCCTCACCATGCTCTATCACCTCAAATTTCCTCATGCCCATATGTCTTATGGTTTTGGCCCAACTCCTTTGGGGTAAAAAACCCCAACCTTGGGTTCCAAGCCCACAAGTGGCTCTTGTGGTACTGCAACCTCCAAACCCTAAAGCCTAGGGCTTGGAGTACCTCCCAAGCTACTAAAAAATAAAATCATAAGTGAATCTCATAGCGGTAAATACAGTCAACAAAATTGGACTAGAGGTTCATAACCATCCTAGCCCATATCCAATTGGATGGGTCAATAAGGAGGCAATGATAAAGGTAACCTAACAGTGCAAAATTAAATTTTCTATGATTGTTGATTTTATTGATGAAGCAGAATTAGATGTAATTCCACTTTATATGCATGTATATGTGTTTGGAAGTCCCTATATGTATATGTGGGATGTAATCTTCATGCAAAGAGTCAACCAATACCACCTCATCAAGAATGGAAAATCATTCATCATCAACGTGCACAAGGGAAAATCAGCCCCTTGTCATGTGAGTACAAGCTCAACCTAGTTGTCAATTCCTCTAATGACAAAAAAGGGGTGGGGTAGGGGGTCGAGGGTTACAACCAAAAGAAATAATGATAAATGTACTTAAAAATACATGGAAAATAATTTACACACTAATATATAACATGATATACCATCTACATGTTATATGCTAAAATAAGTGAAAAAAATAATGTAAGTAAAATATTAAAAACATTTCTTTTTTCTATAAATTTACATGACTTAAATTGAAAATTCGTGGTTTTCCCAAGAGTCGTTACTATTAACTAATCATTCAAATATATCAAATATTCTAAGAAAATTGGAATATATAGTCATTGATTTGGCAAAAATAATAAGCAAATATATCACTTGTTCATAGAAAAACATTTATATTTACATGAAAATATGTGTATACATAACTATAATTATAAATTAGGATACAATATTTTTATTTTTAATGAAATGTTGAAATTTTTTATCCTACAAATTTAGTCATATCGGTGAAATTTCACTTAGAAAAACAATATTCATGATTTGAAATACACATATTGACCAACTTCAGAAAGATAGTTGTTGAAGAAAATTAAATGATATCTATTAACATAGAAAATGTATACAAAAAAATTATAAACCTCTCAACGCATTTTCTTCACGATTCAAGCCTGCAGGGTGGCTACAATAAGATAATTGCTTCTCTATTTGTACATATGTATTTTTTGTATAATATATGTAGTATTTTCTCAAAAAAATGCACAAACTAGTAGTTGTAGAAAAATGAAAATATACACATCAAAAGAGAGGATTATGGGACTCATCAATGTTCTATAGGTTTTCCACACTAATTTCCCATTTATTTTGATTATAATATAATCAATAATCACATACAACATCACAACTACTCTTGGGTGCATGGTTGGATGGCCAATACCTCCCTAAACTCTTCCCAATAGCCCAAACATGACCATTCTCCATCCTTCACAAATATAGTTATAGAAGATTGTCACTTTCTAGGGTGTCAAAAACTATCCACAAACTGATAAAGAAACAAATCCATGACTAAAAAATGATACTTGATGGTAAACTCAATATAAGGAAGCAAGGTAAGTCTTGGAATGCAATCATGCACACTATTAAATTTATTTCTACAATGACTTAAATCCTTGCTCCAATATTTTTTTTTATGATAATGAGAGTTAGTGTTGCACTTATTGTGATATTACCGAAATTATTGCAATAATATCGCTAAAACCAACATCAACGATAATATCAACAATATATATGGTGATAATTTCAATTTATTATGATAATTTGGAAATTATTGCTCTATCTTTGTCATTATCACCTTATAATAAGATTTTTCATCATTTAACTCATTTTTTTAAAAGCTCATAAGTCTTTGAATAGATGATGATTGGTTGTACTGTTAAGGCGCTCCTTGATGTTAAGGCCACTGGTTCAAATCTCATGGGTAGTCCCGCCTGCCAAACCAAGAAAAAAAATCCTCTCATATTTTAAAAGTGAGTTAGAGGATTGAGCCCTAAGAAACTATGACTATTTTCCAACAAAAAACCAAAGGGAAATATGTTGTTTTCTTTTCCCATTATTCATCTCATGAGATACATATACTAGTAGTTAATGGTAATATTAAAATTTTGAAGTAAAATGGACCTTTTACTAAAACTTTTAACATTACAATTAATTATTTCAAGATGTTTGAGAGTGGTGCCAACCTCATTAGATTTCATAGATTCCATTCGAAATTTAGTAGACTTAACGATTTTCAAGATTTCAAGATTGACAAGATTGCCACCACTTCTCTTGGATTTAGTAATGTATGAGGGAATATAGCTAACAGTTAATCAAGAGAACCAAGCCCTCTGTGTACCTTGATGTTGGTGGCATTGATTGTTGGATTCTTCTATCATAACCCTAGTAAAAATGTATCAATCGCTCAAACAAAAACACTCCTTTTCTATCCTATTTTATTCTTAGAGGGTGATATTGACTAGGATAATACCAATATAGGCAATGATTTTGATGTTATCTAGCTATTTGTTGTAAAATGAGTTTTTGTTGTTGTTGTTGTTGTTGTTATTGGACTATATAGGCCATTTAGAGCCTCTTTGTTGATGTATTTTGATCCAAATATGGATTGCACTCGGTGTTAGTTTGGTTATATGCACCCTTGCTATATACATGGAAACTTTGACTATTTGTAGATAATGATTTGACTTCATATGCATGTACATGAATTACATGTTCTTTTCATAATTTGAATATTTTATCTATTTTTTGGTCCACCAATCTTTTGGTCCCATTCTGATAACATTACTAAGGATGGTGTAACCATTTTCCATCAAGGAAACAAGGGAAATTCCATTCTTTTCATTCCCATGATTAATCTCATGAGGCTCATCTCATAAGGCACATGTGTTTTTGTTTTGATATGATTTTTTATCATCCTATTAGATCTTATGAGGCAAGACAAATATCATACTTATAATTGATATTTGATGTACCAAATGACATCTTATACATTTTACATATTAATTTTATTTTCATGTTTATGTAGTAATGTGTTTTTTTGATGTTGATGTTGCTTTAAAATATTGAAAACAATTATTACTTTTGCATTTTTTAATTTTCCCGATAATTTCCAATAGCTTTCCCAAATATTTCCTATAATTTAATTTTCACACCTCAACAGTTAATTGTTGATAACGATAAATGTAACATTGATGAGGATAATGGTTTGGCTTTCCTAAGATTGGTTCTTGATGATGGTAAACACCTTCCCTTTCATTCCCTCACAACTACAAAGATAAAGGAGCTCAAAAAAAGAAGAAGCAGATTCAACATTTAAGAGGGTCAAAATTGGTCTACTAACATTTTCCCATTTTTGTTATTTTTTTCTAATTTTGTTTGACTTTTGCTAATTTTTTTTCCAATTTTTTCATACTTGTGATGTGTGGATTTTTTTTTTTTTTTTCCAAATCTCTTGATTTTTCATATGAGGCTTGACATCACAAAAATATGTGATGTCGACAAATTTATGGTGATATTTTCATCTATACTTATGAATACCCTTCCTTTTATTTAGAACTTATAACTAAATCAAATCTCTAACTATAATTCTACTAATGATGGGGAGTTCTGCTAGTGAGTCTTGAAGAGTTTCTAAGTTCTTTTCCTATTCATCCCAATTATTTGAATAAAACACATTGGTTACATCATCTATTTTCCTCATAGCTACTATAAACTCATAGGTCATCCGATGTTTTTTTATTAATTCCCTTGGGATCAGGTTTTCAGTTACCTTAATTAGATTTGAATCCATTGTTCATAGCTTGTAGAATAGTGGCATGAGTTCCTAGTTCTTTATTCTTGTCTCTTTCTTCCTCATGAATGGCTTCTTTTTTGTATTTTTAACCATTGTATGTGCAATATATTTAGAGTTTGGAAGAGGAGGTTAAGGTGTATTCCTAATTATTGACAATATAATGAGGGATTATGGAATTGTTTTTACTAAGATTAGTGTACTTCCAATACAAGTCCCTAGATCAAACAACTCTCACAGGGGATAACTAACTCCTATGAACTCTTCATATTCTTTCTTTTGTGTCATACCCTACATTTTTCATTGTTAGTTTGGCTACAATACATTATTTTCCCTTTCTCTTGGCTTTTTGTTTGATTTCACCTTTTTCTTTAACCTCTAGGTCTTGGGATTTTGCTTGTAAGGTGTTGCCACAAAATCTAGCAGGCCTTGGAGAAGGGTACCCTACAAGGCTATCACTAAACCAAGTGATAACAATGAGGTAGTAGCCCACTGTCACCATAGCTACTACCCCCTACTCTTTATGGACTTTCACCAATGGGAGGAGTCTTTCTATATAGGTCACCTAATAGGTATTCTAGGTTTTAAATGTGTGAGGTGACTTAAAGGCATCTAATGGAAATACATAATTTAGGTACAAGGCTCCAACGGTTAAGAAGGGGAAATTCACTTTCCAAGTAGAGGCCAAGTTTAGGCAAGGCAAGACCTAGGGTTTGATTGATAAGTTGAGAGTTGGGGTGACACAAAGTCAAAGTGCAAAGAAATGGTTTCCCACAATATATTTCAACAAGGTCATGGCACATGAGACCCTAAAAAACCCCTAAGTTGAAGCTAAAACGAAACTAGGGTTGTTATGAAACCAGCTCAAGTAAAGATAGAAAAGATAGATCAACGCCTTAGAATTCAGCCTCTTCGAGGGGGAAACCTCCTTTACATTACATAAATGACAATTCTTGGATGATTAAATGATAAAACCTCCTTTCTATATATAGGAGTCTAAGGAGTCACAATATAACCCAGCCGACCTAACAATAATAATATAAAGCCACAAAAATAACAATAGAGGGATTCTATGGGGCATAGTAATAACCATATGGGGACAATAGGGGCACAACAAATTAATAAGGGATGCAACTACAATAGTAATGGGGTAATCACTAGTATTA
>APFE030370623.1:0-18364 GCA_000404065.3 Pinus taeda
AATCCGAGTGTGCATCGATTTTAGGGACCTAAACAAGGCTTGTCCTAAGGACAATTACCCCACGCCATTTATTGATCAGATTATCGACGAGTGTGCGGGTAATGAGGTTTTTTCCTTCATGGATGGATTCTCTGGTTATAATCAAATTTCTATCCTTCCTGAAGACCAACATAAGACGGCCTTTATATGTCGCTGGGGTACCTTTGCATATAGAAAGATGCCTTTTGGTCTTAAAAATGCTGGAGCTACCTTTTAGCGGGCCATGTCATATGCTTTCCACGACATCAAGCATGTCATTGAAGCGTACTTAGATGATCTCGCTGCTCGTTCTCGAAAGAGAACTGATCACCCTAGTCACCTTCGAATGGTCTTTGAGCGATGTTTTTTTTTATAAAATCTGGTTGAATCCCAACAAGTACGTTTTCATGGTTACGTTCGGTCAGTTGTTAGGGTTCATCGTCTCAAATGAAGGGATTCAGGTTGATCCCTTCAAGGTTGAGGCAATAGTTGGGTTGCCTCCCCCGTCCTCAATTCGTGAACTTCAGAGTCTTCAAGGGAAGGCTAATTTTTTAAGGCGGTTTATCGCAAACTATGCCTATATCACTAAAGGGTTCATGCGTTTGCTACGGAAAGGAGTTCCATTTGTATGGGACGACTTTGCGCAACGATCGTTTGATGCTTTGAAAAAAGCGCTAGTCTCTACCCCGCTTTTGAGTCCACCGAATTATGGCAGAGACTTCCTTTTATATCTCGCTGCAGTAAAATCAACCATTGGTATGGTTCTGGTTCAGGAGGACAATGCTCTCACCGAGCACGTGATTTATTATTTGAGCTGAGGCTTAATAGGTCCTGAACTTCGCTATTCTCCGGTTGAGAAATTGGCCTTGGCAGCTGTCCATGCTGTCCAGCGGCTCTATCATTATATCTTGCTACGCAAAACTTTTGTCTTACCGGTGGTCAATCCATTTCAATTTGTCCTCAGTAGGTGAGTGATTGGGGGTAAATATAATAGATGGATAGTCATGTTGCAAGAATTTGATCTCGAGTTCTTATCAGCCAAGTCTAAGAAATCCATGGTTTTCGCTGAGCTAATTTATGAGCTGCCTTGTGGAGAGGATACGGTTTATGAGGAAAGTTTTCCCAATGAACATTTATTCCTCATCTCTTCACTCGACCCTTGGTATGGAGATATCATTGTATATCTCCAGACTTCAAAGTTTCCCTCAACCTTCTCCAAGGATGAACGTCGTAAATTACGTCACCTGGATAAAAATTATGTTATTATTGGTGATACCTTATACCGTCAAGGGATGGATTCAATCCTCAGGCATTGTTTAACCTTGGAGGAAACAGAGTTTGTGCTTAATGATTGCCACAATGGAGCTTGTGGTGGTCATCTATCAGGGCTTGCTACAGCCCAGCGCATCTTACGGGCTAGCTATTTTTGGCCTTCACTTTTTAAAGACTGTGTGGAAGCGGTCAAACGTTGCCACCCTTGTCAGATCTTTACTCGGAAGATGCGTGCTCATTCATATCCTCTTTTTCCCGTTGTCACAGTCGATCCTTTTACGAAGTCGGGTATTGATTTTACAACTTGTAATCTGCCTTCAGCGGCAAATCACAAGTACATTATTGTGGCCATAGACTACTTTACGAAGTGGGCCGAGGCCATGCCCAATTATAAAAACGATAGTGACATGGCAGCTTGGTTTCTTTTCAATCAGGTTATCTCAAGATTCGGTGTCCTAAGAGAGATTGTCACTGATTATGGCAGTCACTTCCAGAATCAACTCATGTCTGAATTGGCTCTTAAATTAGGTTTTCATCAAGAGCATTCGTCTCCTTATTATCCTCAGGCCAATGGATAGGTCGAGGCAGTCAATAAAAATCTTAATACGATACTCCAACGGACAATCGACAAAAATTGGTCCAATTGGCACGTTATGGTGTATTCGTCTCTTTGGGCATACGAGACCTCCATAAAGGCTGCCACTGGTTTTATGCCTTTTCAGTTGGTTTATAGGATGGAATCCATTTTTCCGATCAAATGTGAAATTCCATCTCTCAAGTTAGTTGTAGAGCTTCTTCCAGAGACATCGAGTCTCGAAGAGCGCCTCCTTCACTTGGAACATCTCGATGAGCAGCGTCGAGATGTTGCCACGATGAATGAGGCTCATAAGAAAAGGGTCAAAACGCAGTATGATAAATCTGTCTGTCCTCGAGTTTTTTCTGAAGGTGACCTTGTCTTGGTCTATGACCAAGATAAAGACGCCTTGGTGGTAGGCAAGTTTAAGCCTATGTGGTACGGTCCTTTCATTATTAAACGAATTTTAGAAAAAGGGTCATATGAGTTAATCGATTTTAAGGGAAACAAGCTGGCGGAGCCCCAAAACGGGCTCTACCTAAAGAACTACTTTGCTTAAGTAGAAGCTAGGCAATGGCTTCTTTGTGTATTATGAATATTTGTACATATATCATCGAGAGTTTTGTGATGTCAACACTTTTTGGTCTGCTGTTGCAGTTTTTGATGGATGACTTGGTCTATTTTGGGTTCGCCGATGGTGCTAGTCAGCACACTCGGAATCTTGCTTCCGCAGCTTCGGTACTTTATTATCCAATAGGTCAATTGATGGTATCAAGAGGTGTATGCATTGGTCCTGCTTCAAATAATATGGCTGAGTATACTGCCGTTATTAATTTACTATCCGAGGCAATCTCTTATGGGATCGACTCGTTAGTTGTTTATCTCGATTCTCAATTGATAGTGTCCCAATTAAATAACATCTATCGGGTAAGGGATCCATGTTTATATCACCAGTATTTAAGAGTGAGGTTGTTGCAAAGATCATTTGTTTATATTAATTATTTGCACATTCCAAGATCTCATAATTGGTTAGCTGATTCTATCGCTAATCAAGCATTAGGCTGGCACATCAATAATTCATCATAAAATCAAAGCATCAAAAAGTCAAACTATATATATATATCATCATAAAAGTATCTCGAGTGTACATATGTTGTCCAAAAATATACAAAATTGGGACTCAAATTCCCATAATCATGTCCGGCATATCTAATGCCCCGGCTCGGGATGAGCGGCCAAGTAGGTAACTATCGCATTGGCTACACGCCCAAAAGTGCGAACCCAACCACATGGCATGCCAACCACATGACGCTGCATATCCTCCGGAAGGTCCTCTATAGCAGCCATCAGTACTCGACAGCTCAGTCTCGACAGGTGTTGCTGGATGTTGTGTAGAGTCCGTTCCGTCTCAACAGCCGCCTCTTCAGCTCCTCGGCCACGTTGTCTGCACCGTGGGAATCCATCTGGTCATACTGGACTGATGTCTGGATCATGATCATCATATTAGTCATTTGAATCTCATCAAAAATTATTTTTCAAAATGCATCATTATATTTGAAAAATCCAAAAATATCATAAAATCAAAAAATCCTTACCGATCTCGCCCCATGCTACGTTTGGTGGTAATGCTAGGTCAGGATCACCTCGGAAGTCTAGCCCAGCGTAGGGGTAATCGTCCACAATGATGATCTTCTGATCCCACCAGGTGAAGAAGTCATCGTCAAAAGCAATCCTAGGAACCTCCCCACCCCCAGACGTTTCATCAGATTAGCCCACCGGCCCATGCGTGGATCGCGTTAGGTGCTGATGGAAACTGCTACCCTGGGGTGGAGTGCGGGAATCCTCTCGAAGAAGAAGGTGCACAAGATAGTCCCATAGCCTAAGTTCTTCGTTTGTCCCCTCTTAATGGAAGTGATCTAGCTCTTCATGTTGGCCAGAAGAGGAGTACACCAGTCAAACACTGTAGTGAGACAATCCACTGCCACACTCATGGTGAGTCGTGATTCCTGATGTAGAGAGGACGATCCATTCACTCGAGCTATGGTGAACAGGATAATCCTTAGTGATAAACTCGCTACGTGTGCAATCGAGATCTGGCTCCCAACTTTCTTGGGATGTCCTGGGAAGTATATCTGTACATAGTCCTCTATGGTGAGGCTGCTCCGTGTCCTGCCCCGGGACTGTACTACCTCTCCCCTTCGGGAAAGGCCCGTGATAAAATATATATCCTCCACTTCCACTCTGTGTGGCATCTGATCAATCATGAAGGCTTCCTCCTCGACATCCCAATAGTCAATGAGCATTTCAAGAAGTCACACGTTGGCTTTCATGTTCGACAGTTTGAAGAATTTGAGCAAGCCGCATCCTCGTAAAGAATCCAAGGCTTGAGGATCATTCATAACTTCATTATCAACTGCTGCATGTTCTCTTTCATGCCATGTGATCGGCATCCTGAGAAGAAATTGAAGTTTCAATCGTTAGTTTTTATTAAAATTAGCTCACAGTATATACGTGGGTTACTGTATACACAGTCGCGTATAGGGGCCGCGTGTACACGGGTTTAATATTATCAACGCGCGTATATGCCACGGTGAAATTTTGAACAATAGTTCAACGATGAAACATCAATGGAAAATCTTAAAACTAGTCACAATGAATTGCAAGCTAATTGTAAGGGTTACCTGGAAGATTTTGAAGAATTTGAACGGTCGAATTTGGCACACGAGAAATTTTCTCGTTTTTCTCCAAATATTTGCTCTCCAACTCAATTGGTAACAGTGATGAGTCCAAAATCCTTTTTATAAGTTTTGAAAATGCAAAATTTTTTCAAAATTTCATTTTGTTTGGTCTCATGTGACTTTTAACTTGGGAGCTTGGACTGTCAAGAATGGTTTGCTTTTCAGGACATTTTGGACATTTTCAACTTTTTTCGAGATGGTTCCATGACTACTGACCCGTCATGGCAGGTATCATTTTTTCACTGGCATATAGGTTAGGGACATCATTTTTCTGTTGCATCATGCATACTAGCCTCCATGTGTCGATACATCTGCCATAGGGTCGATCCCATCATGTTATGATTCGTAAGCAATCTTCACTCACCGATTTTTTAAATCATGACACGATGGTAGAGCCATCCTTTACATGGGCATCGTAGTTAGCACCTCACTGACATTTGTTGCCCATGTTCTGTCAATTTGAGTAGGCTGGGGAGTCCTCTATAGTCCCACCATGACTTATGCATTGAAGACTAATTCCTCTTAGCTTCTTCACTTTGTTCTAGCCTTATACCCTAGACGCTCCTTTGTGTTGAGTTGTACTACTGCATTGCATGTTGACCATTTCCACCTTTGGCCTAGAGCCGGCTTCACTTGGACTCGTGTTTAAGCCAACTTTTGGCCATGACGACTGCAAAATCAACCTTGCATACCTTTGACTTCTACAACTTGACACACCTTGATCCGTGGAAGGAACATACCTTTGAGTGTCACTGACCAGTTTTCGCCTCCCTACATTGAGCATAGGAATCTTCCATTCCCAGGAACTAGATCATCTGTTTCATCGACACTCGTTCTTTCCACTATACCATAGCATTCTTTTATTCTTTTTCGAGCTTAACAGAAAAAGACAAAAAATTAAATATTCCAAAAAGAGCAGGAACGGGATAGTATTTCCATCTATTATTGGCAGCTAGAGTCAGTCGTGTCGCCCTTGAACAAAGCACTCAAAGAAAAGTCTCCTCCGTTTGGGTGGTATTTAGTTTGAATTATGTATGCCTTAACCTTGTTATTGAGTCATTTCTCCCCCGACTGGTTATCTCTTTGAATCATATGGAGGGTTCGTTCGTGCCTCCTGCATGACGCACTTATATAGATTCATCATATGCTGCCTTAGTCACATTGAGTTTTGCTTTTGTTCAAGGGAAGTTAGCCTGAGTCGGCCTCTCTGCGGTGTCTCTTGACTCATTTTTCAGTCGGCCATCCTGGTTGTCAGTGTCATGTCTATCATCAAATCAGTTATATTGGTCCTCTACTCATGCTGGTTTGAGAAGGTCTCCATTGACTTCTTGCTGGCGGGTCTTGTCCTTATCGACGACGACATCTTGCTCTGAGGGCAGGCCTAGAGCTGCATGCTAGCCCTATTTTCATTATTGATAGGTTAGCTTGTGTTCAGCATCGATCAGTATCATGGGTCTTTGACTGAGTGGTTTCCCTTGTGTTCGACATCAACTTACATTATCACACATTAGGATTCGTGCAGTCCCTTGGTTTCCATTTGACCCTATTGGTGGATACCTCGCCTCTGTGTCAGCTTTCATTATTGGTTGGTTCAGAGGGTTTCTGTTGTGCACTAGCCACATCTTGTGTACACCGGAAACGTACTTCGGTTTGGTTACTACATCTATTTCATCCGATTCCTTCCACATTATTGGCCTACGGGTTACACTCATGCTAGATTGATGAAGGATGCCTTAATGCCTTCCTTCTAGCGGATCTTTCCCTATCGACTCCTACTCATTGCTCTGGGGCAAAGATCTAGAGTCCATTTGGCAGTACCTTGGGGTTTGCAGTCATTAGTGGTAGATCCTTCGCTATCGACAGTGGGAAACTATCATTGTCTCCTGATTGATAGATTCTTACAGGTGTTCGACTCCAGCTCATTTATTCGCACTTGTTGGTTTGTACTGGGTACCTTGACGCTCATTATCATTATCGGTGAGTAGTCTCGCGTTTGTTAACAGTATACATCAATGACTAGTAATCAAATGATTTCTCACATGGTCGACTTCAGATCATTTATTCCCATGGTGTAGAAATGTACCACGGTAGTCGGTGAATACCTCAAGTTGTATCAACATTCATTGCTTCACTTGACAGTTGCTCCTCTTGCTCCTAGTTGATACCACTCCACCTTATATGTTGCAGTCAGTCATGGCGACATTCTATATGTTGGCACCTGAGTTTGCAGTGTAGTACCATCCTTTTTCATCATGTTCAGTTGGTACCTTTTGGGATCAGTATTTGATATCAATGATCCGTTATATTTTTGAGTATCATTGACAGTTTTATATGTGATATTCAGACATGTACTTGTTCGATCATGATCGGATGATCCATTATGTATTTTCCAGTCATTTATACTTTTATACTTAGTGGATCCGCTTGTACTTGATATGCGGACATGCTTTTCCTTCTCTGAGCATGGGTATGCCCGCCTCAGATGGTGTTTCTTTCTAATCTCCTTTTGTGGCTTGGGAGGCTGAATTCTGGTGTAGTACTCCACAGTTTTTGGCAAATTTCCTTTCCATGTACTTGCTCAATATATTTTGGCCATCATGTACCCTTTTTGACCTCATATAATAGGGGGCATATGTTATAGCTCCAAATCTCACTATTATGGTTTGTGATGTTGCACTCATGGCCTAGGGCAACCCCTCCTTCCAAACCTGGTCCCAAATTTAAAAAACAATGTTTTATTCCCTGTACGCGACATTACCCTGAGTTAAATGTGTGTATACGTGGGTTTGCATATACCCAACCCACGTATATGTATTAAAACACTTAAAAAAATATAAACTCCTTATTTTTGGGCGGAGATCACTGGTTTTACCTGCTGATCACCTATTAGTGCCCGTGGCGCAACTGTTCCCAACCAATTCCTAACTAAAAAACTATTTTGGGATTGGTATAAGAAGACATCAAAGGGAAGGCCTAAGGGAGGAGAGAAGAGAGAGAAAGGTTAATATACTGAGATTTTCACATGACCAGCTCTGAAGACCCTTGTGCCTTCTGCACTTCCCCCATTTGTTAAGGAAACCCTTGTTTCCTTATGATTTGATGCTCATCCACTAGTTATGGCATCACGGAGTGAGTCTTGGAAGGACATATGCTAGAGGCTTGAGGCTGGATAGATCCGGAAGGAAGCTTTGCTTGGAGCCTGCGAAAGGTTACTCAGGTGATATTACTCCTTTTGTATATTCTATTTGTCTATAATAAAGAAGCATGTCTTGATTCCCGATATGCTTCTTCTTTATGTTTATGATTTTCATGTTTGAATTTCATGTATGAACGGTTGTTTAAATTTCATAACTAACTTCCTTCTTTTATAACACAAATATGATTTTTGTATAAATATTTGTCCATATACTGCTGCATTCTTTGGAATTGTTTGTTTTGCAGGACAAAGGAGCGAAAGGGACGTAAAGAAGGGTTTGGACCCTTGAGGAACTTCTCGAACATAGGACCTGAGGTACATCCTTCATACTTTAGAATTTTCTTATTATAGTGTAATGGATGTGTGAATGCGTGCTTCTTTGTTTAGACAACTTTCAGTCTGCTAGGGTTTCCACCCAAAAGCCCTAGGGGAGAAAATCTCTTGACATAGACCCTTTTCTTCCTTTTTCTTTTGAAAAAAAACTATCTAATTCTAATATAATAACATCCAAGGGCTCAGATTAAACTGACGATCTCCTTATTATTCTCTACCTAACTACTAATCTGCCAAGATTAAATAGTTTGGCTAGATCTTTATTCTCTAACTATAAACATGAAATTTAAAGCATGAACTAGTCAATATTAAACTATTTGACTATCATTGCTTGGGGCATTTATGAAAAGCTGTACACAACCATTATTTTGCATAATAAAGTAAAAAGTAGTGGCACTTGAACTTGCACACTTTCAGAGTTTATTTCTTTTTCATTTTCTCTCTAACCTAACATTTTATTTTTGCCTTCATTTTTTAGGGCATATATTCTAACCTTTTCTTTGATATGGACATATTTATCAAAATATTTCCTGACACTCTTATTCAATGTTCTTTTTGTTCATATCCTAGCTTAACACTTATGAAAAATATTTTCATTTTTTGGACTAATTTATTCTAACCTATCAAAACCAAAAAATGCTACAACACAATGAGAAAAGCAAATAAATGAAGTGATGTTAATTTGTAGATAAGTAATGCTTCAACATTCTACTATTGGTTGGTCCTCCTGGCAGATCTGTTCCATCTCACTGTCTCAAGAATAATGCATTGTTACCTTTGTAACCATAAATGATATAAGAGACTTGCCATAGGAAATCAAATTTACCATCTTTACCCTTCTCTTCTCTTCTGGAATCCCATTTGAGTACTTTACCACCTATGTATAAATCATCAGCTTCGATTTTCTTGTCAAAAATGTTTTTGATTCTATCCTGGATCACTTGTGATTTGACATAGACTTCTTCTATGGCTTGCTGCAAGTGTATTGTTTGATTTATCCTCCTTTGGATATCATTTGGTTCCACTTGCAACTCATGAATCATTTTCATCACTAGTACTCCTAAAGAGGATGGAAAAACAACATCCATTCCATATACTAGTTGGTAAGGAGATGTACCAATGGATTTTTTAGTAGTTAGTCTGTCTACCCATAAGGCATTAACCAACTTTTTGTTCCAAGTCTTCTTGTTGTCTTCTAGCAATTTCATAATGATATTAACAAGGATTTTGTTTGAAGATTATGCAAGTCCAATACCTTGAGGGTAATAGGCAATGGAATGTTCAAGGTTAATGTGATATCTGTTACAAAAGTCTACCATTTTCTTGGATTTGAAAGCAGTTTCATTATCAATAATGAGATTTTGGGGGCATCCGAATCTTGAAAGGATATTGTTTTCAAGGAATGAGATGATGATAGAGTCTGTGGCTTGTCTAGAAGGGATGGCTTCCATCCATTTAGTAAAGTAGTTAGTCGCTGTTAAAATCCATTTATGTTTGGCTGAGGAGGATGAGTGAATTTCCCCAATGAAATCCAAACCCCATTGTTGAAAAGGCATTTTTGTGGAGATGGGTTTGAGAGGTAAAGGTGATAGTTTCCTTTTTGCTTCAAAAATTTGGCACTTCTGACAAGAGGTTACAAACTTCTTGACATATGCAAAAAGGGTGGGCCATTAAAAACCTGCCCTTGAAATATTATCAGTAGTTGTTTTCCAGTATAGGTGTTCTCCACAATCTCCTCCATGAAATTCTTGCGTAACTTTGTTATCTTCATCTTTTAATAAACAATTCAATAAAGTTCCACCATTATCTTTCCAAAATAAAGCATTGTCTATGATACAATATTTCATTGATTTCATTTTCAAAAGTCTATTTTTAGTTTTATATAAACCAGGAGGAGCTTGTAGGTTTAGTAATACAAATATGATATCTGCATACACGAGTGAATCTATGAAAAGTTAGTTGATCTGTGGAGTCACCATCTCTTCATGATCATATAGGGCACCAATGAAATTTATATCTACGGCCTGACAGTTCAATTCATCTATGAGTTTAGCTAAACCTTGGCCTTTGATAAGTTTTTTATGCTTTATCTCTATGTCATATTCCAAAATGGTGGAAATCCATTTGCTTCTCTTTCCTTCAAGCCCATTTTGTGTTAAAATGTCATTTGCTACTGAATTTGGAACACAAGCAATGATGTGTGAGTACAAGATCTACACTCTAAAATATTTAATAGCTTTCACTAAAGCGAGTGCTTGTTTTTCCATTATTTTGTACTTTAGTGTAGCATATCTCAAAGATTTGTTGAAAAATCCAATAGGCTGCTCATAACCTTGATCATTATTTTGAAACAAGACTGCTGCAATAGTATGTTCTAAAGCAAAAGAAAAAATTATAGAATCTTTTTTGAAATCAGGACTGATGAGGACTATTGTTTTAGTAAGGGACTCTTTGATTGCCTAAAACATTGTTTAGCCTCTACTATCCACATAAGTTCTAAGCATTTCTTTAACATGTTATTTAATTCTCTAATTAGTTCCGCTAAGTTAGAAACGAATCTCATAAGAAAAATTATTTTTGCTAGGAACGATTGTAATTCTTTGATGTTTCAAGGATGAGTGATGTTTAGGATTGCCTCTATTCTAGCTAGATCTATTCTAATTCCATCTTTTGATATTATGTGTCCCAAGAGTTTACCTTCATCTAGACCAAAAAGTGTCTTTTTGGGATTTAAGGAAATACCAAATTTTCTACATTTAATAAAAACTCTTCTTAATTGATCTAAATGTTCATTATCTGATTTGGAAAGAAATGTGATATCATCCTGGTAAGCAACTAGAAATTCATGGATCCCTGCTGCAAAATCTATGTCCATTGTTGTTTGGAATGTTGCTCCAACATTCATTAATCGAAAGGGCATATTCAAATACATGAAAGTACCCCATGTAGTGGTAAATGAAGTCTTGGCTTGACCCTCTGGTTGAACTAACATTTGGTTGTATCCAAAGAATCCGTCAAGCAATAAAATTTTGGATGACCCTACTATCCTCTGAAGAATGTGGTCCATTTTAGAGAGGGGATTGCTATCTTTCAGTGATACTTTGTTCAAGTTTATGAAATCAATAGAGAGTCTGATTTCTCTTGTTTTCTTTCTAGTAGTGAACAAATTAGAGGCCCAATCTAAATATCTAATAGGAGCTATGATTTGTTCATCATACATCCTTTTTACTTCTTTTTCAATTAATGGCATAAGAACTGGGTTAATTCTCCTAAGAATTTGTTTAAAGGATTTTTGATCTTCTTTGATGGGTACCTTATGTTGAATAATGCTAGTATCATAAGACTTAAGGTCTTCATAACTCTAGGCAAAGACATCTTGAAACTCTTTGAATAGACTTATGCATTTCAGCTTTTCATCTGGAGGTAATGCTTTGGATATTTTGATAATATTGGGGTTTTATTCTATTCCCATGTTACATTCTTCTATGTCTACTCTTAAAGGTTCCATTTTTGGTTTTCTAGATACATCATTTGAATCAAACAAATCTTCTAATGAGACTAATCCTTTAGGTAAAATGTTATTTTTAAGGTTTAAAATCTCAGAATCATCATTGATTATTTCTTCTATTTCTACTTTTTCTAAGTTATATATTTCTACTTTAATGAATTTAGTGGGTTTATATACATCTACAACATTTATATCTATATCACTATTTATGATGTTATCTACTGTATAATAAATATGTACGTTACAGTTTTGAAACTCTCCCTCAACATTCATGAAATCATAGATTTGAGAATCTTGTGAAAAAATCTACCAATATTTCAGATTATCAGGTATAACAGTTTTGTGTCTTACTTCTGTAGTGTACTTGTGGTTGGGGTAAAAAGGTAATCTACAAGTGCTAGCAAAAGTATCCAAATTGTGAGGTTTCATGTTATGTTTCTTAGGAATATCAACAAAATCAATTTCAAGAAGGTCCTTAATCAGATCCAGGACAATCTCTCTGTATTGGCTAAGTCTGGGATTATTCACAGAGTATTCTCCTCTAATTTGTTTTATGATCAATTCTATGTCTCCCATGATAGAAACTCTCTCGGCTCAAAGTTTTCTTACAAGTTGTATTCCTAATATTAAAGCTTCATACTCTACCATGTTGTTTGTGCATTTAAAGTTTAATATAAAGGCATGACCTTTAGAATGATTATTTTCCATGTTGTGAATCCAAACTCCTTCACCTACTCCTAATCTATTTATAGAGCCATCAAAATCTAAATGCCATAGAGACTCCTGAAATATGTCTTCACTATCAGGTGCTTTGTACTTTTCTTCTACAGCTGTGATTTCATTTTTTCCATTGTCTGAATTATACAAGATAAATGAGTCCATATTAGAATGCATGTAGTATATATGGTAATTCTTTGGTTTTTCTGAACTACTTACCATGTATTTCATCAATGTTTCTCTGTAGAGCATTCTTTGCTGACCAAATACGGAGATGGTGGACTATGACATGTCTAACTGTAGAGATCCCTGCAATTTTGCTCCCCATAAGTGAGATAATAACATTCCATACGTGAGTGGGATATTAGCAACTACTATGTCCATAACTATATTCTTTGTTGGGCACTAGACTAGAGTCACAAAAAAATATTTAATTGGGCCAAGGCATTTGACTTGGCTAGAATCAAAGGAAAATAGGTCCTTGTATGGTCTAGTGATATCCAAGTTTAATCTCTCCATGATTTCTTTACACATTAGGTTATGGGGTGCCCTTGAATCTTGCATAGCATTATGTAAGATTTTATCATGAACATTTAAGCTAATCTAGAATGGAGGGATACCCCTTGTTGATGTTTTCCATTTACTTCTGGAACAAATAATAACTCAGGTTGATCATCATTAAGGTTTAAAACATCTTATCCTTCACCTTTATTAGTGTTTAAGTGATTTTTGCTTTGTATGATTCATTTCTCACCAGCTCTGTTAAAGGATCTGATATTTTCAATTTCACTATCTCAGTCTTTATGTTGAATGGCAATTGAGTTTTTCTTGATTGTATGAGATCTTCCTTAGCAATTCTGGTCTGTGGACTTTTACCTTCTTTATCAGCACTAGGCAACTCAATTTGTGTACATTGGTTTCGTTTTGAATTCTCTTATTTGGAATAGTCTGAGTAATAGTTGAAGTTTGAGTTTAAACTGAAGTTATACCTACAAATTTTGGGTTGGAAGTCTCCTTAGTTCCTCTATGGAGAATTTGTAGAACTTTGGTTACAGGAGCTTCTGTTATTTTTTTAGCTTTCTTTTGGACTAATTTCTTAGTGGGAATTTCAATATTCTTTTTTCTTCTAAGACTATAATGTTTCTGAATTTCATAGACAACAAATTCATAGCCTTGTTTGTAATCAATGGATTCTCCAGATTCCAATTGTAATTGTTGTAACATGTACAATTCATGTTCTTCATGAGTAATAAAAGAAACATCTTCATTTTTATTCCCTGATAGGTTTATCTGGGTGTCCTCCTCTTCTTCATGGTTTTGCGAACGTTCAACATAATTTTCCTAGAGAGGTGATCTAATCTGTTGAACTGGTATAACATCTCTTGTTTTTCCAGTGTTAGGATTTTTCATAAAGTTGGGGTTTCTAATTGGAGGTTTTTGTTGATTTTCCCACTGATATTTCCTTTCCATATTTTCTAATATATCCATTATCCTTTCTATACTTTTAGCTAAACTATCTATTTTACCATTGGAAGTGGATGGTTCCACTTTAATGCTAACTCTTTTCTCATTTCTCATCCTAGCTTTCTTAGCTAATAATTTTTCTTCTACACTAACAATATTACTTTGCATCTATTCCAATGTTTCAGGGTTTCTTTCTCTCAATTGGTAAGACATATCAATGTTAAACCCATCAGGAAATTTTATTAGTGCTAAATCTGGTGGAGGTTTAATATTTGCAAGGATTGCATTATAGATACTATTGAACCTAGTACAATAGTACTGAACAAATTCATGACGATCTCTTCTAATGTTTTCATATTCAAACACTATTTTTAAATGGTTTTTCTTTCTTTTCCATATATCAATAAACAATCTATGGAAAGCAGCTACATCAGTAATATCATTAGCAGGTAAACCTTTAAACCATTTTCTTATATCTCCTACTAAGTTTTGGGAAAACAACCTCATTTGCACATCAAACTCATTAATCTCATGCAAGTCAAAATAATTAGTCATTTTATTCACATGTTGTTGGGTAGTATACTGACTAGTAGCATCAAATAGAAAGATTTTACTTTGGTAATCTTGTGGCATGGCATGTAGTTGATCTAGTAAGACCAAAGGTGCATATCTATCTACCAAGGCTAAGATTTTGGTTTTATTAGGGGGCAAAGTAGTGGTTCTTGGAGAAGAACTTGAGATGGCTATAGATGAACTAGATGAACTTGAGATGCTTAGTTGGACAACAAGTTGAGGAGTGAGTGGTTTAGGGGAATGAACTATGGTGGATATTATAGGTGACGTGGTAGTAAATGAAGTTGTATTTACAATTTTTAAAGACTCTGTAGAAATTTCAGGAGTAGTAGTTAAGGCAGCTAATTCAACTCATTGTTGAAGATAGGCCTCGTCTATATGCCTTATGAAGGTTGATGTTAAAGCTTCTAGTTTATCAAAAGTATCCAAAACATGTTGATCTAAATCAGGATGTATAGGCACCTTTTTTGACTCAATAAATTGAATAAAATTGGGGTCTATTACAGTACCATGAATTGAATTTTCAGATTTGGTTCTAAACAAAGAAATTTCAAATGATAAATCAAACTGAATGTCCTCTAAACTTGATAACCCCTTAGGGAGTGAATTTTCTTTAACTAACTGACTACTACTTCCTTGAGTTTCTACCTTTTTTTATTTTCTTAAAATTCTGTCAGGATCATCAACTATTGTAGTAGAGTTTGGATCTAGATTTTCCCTGGCATAGTGTGTTCTTTTGGGAGCCATAATTTTAATTTTTTAATTGTTTTATGAAACCTTTTTAACAACTCTAAAAGTACCTTAAGGTGCAAAAGATTAGATTTCAGAATTCCTTAAAGTTTTATTGCACTAAGGATCTATCCCCATTATGGTCATCAATATGTTATCACTCTAAAATTTCGCTAAAGTTGTTATGAAAGAAAAGATAGAGATAGCCACAAACCTACTTTTGAGATCATGATCTAGCCTTCCTGATGCTCAGAGAGGGCTCTCTCTTTATTATTTAACTTTGTCTAGTTAATTGATTTTAGGCTAGTTTTTTAAGCTTTGATTAGGTTTTGATTTTGATTTGGTGGTGGAATCAATGACTTGGATGGATAGAGGGATTCCTTTTACCATTGGGCTATGGGGTCAAGTGTCAAGAAAAAAAGACTGGATCAAGTTCGAAAGATAGTGTTTACAGGGCAAGGTAGCTGAGTAAATTAAGATATTTTAGGCTGGATGGTGAAGTAGTTTTCAATCGGGGTCAAGGAACAAGCAAGGGTTCCTCAAATAGGATAATGGGGGAAAAGGTAGGGGTCAATAAAAACTAGGAAGAAATTAACGATTCCCTACTCTGGATATTAGAAGAAAAAATTCAAATGATTAATTGTTCAAGACAGAGTGTACTTAAACAATTTCTGTAATAAATTCTAGTTATTTCATTGAATTTAGATAACATGCAAGTTTGTGAAACACTTAAGGAAACAAAAATTTGACAAAAAGAAAATACTTCACTGAAGTGGCCCAACACATGTCCTATAATGCAATTTCTTTATTACTCAGTCCAGTCTTCTGACTTGAAAAATTGGTGCAATGAACCCTCAGGTTACAACTTAATACAACTACAAAAATGTCTAGCAATCCACCCTCTATACCTCGAATTATGAAGTATTTATACAAGAACATATTACAAAATATCCCAAACTATTTTGGGAATTATTCTAGAAAAGGAAATATCTTCATGAAAGAAGATAGAGACAGATATGTAACGGTTGTAAGTTGTCCCTATTTATTTGGCTCTATTGTCTTATGCTTTGATCTTTTGTTGTTTTTTCTCCTTTGTTGTTGGTCTTCCACATTGACTGTTCTTTTTACTTTGCTTTTTAACTGATACTCTTTCATTTGATACCCTTTGAATAGGTTGACCTATTTATTTTCTTTTACTACTCTATATCGACTTTTACCTTGCCTTTTTATATTAAGTCATTTAATTTTTCCCATGTATATGTATCTGGTAATTTAATATTTACCATTCTTCTATAGAGTTCATTTTCTTCTGTGTATTTTTCCAAGGTGGGCTTGTTCACAAAGGTGTTTTACCTCATGCTAGAGGTAAAATAGGTTCTCAAAATTTTGGTACAGAACCTTTCCTATAGGCATCCCTTTCATATAAGAATTATTGGCTTGATCTCTTGCCACTTCTCTGATTTTCCTATTATAGTCTTCATGTGGCATTGATATGTCATTTATTACCAAGGGATTTGGAAGACCTTTCTACCTTAAAGCATCAAATTTAACCATGAAACTGCCTATAGCCAACTCCATGGTTTGGCATTTCTCCTCAAGCTGCATCATTAAGTTCCTCTTGGTGAGCACTTTCTTCATCTCTAGTATAGTGTCAGTCCTGTTCGCTATGTCTAGCTCCTGCAATTCATATTTATTTTTAGAGTTAAGGAATTGGATTATTCTTCAGGCTTCTTTTGGCTTCTCTCCAAGTTCAGCCTTAACTCTCTGAATTGCTTCAGTAGCCTCCTTGACTAAATCATTTTTTTCAAAGATGACTTGTATAGAAGGCCAAATCTCATTGACAAAGTTAATGATAATGGCCCATAGTTCTTTAGCTTGGGCAAGTGGGTCCTGTTGGATTCCTATACCAATAGGTTTCATATTTCATGATTGACAATGGAAGGGCTAAATATGTTCATCATTGCAGGCTGAAAAGGTTCCATATTTTGTGTACATACTACAAAAAATTTAAAAAATGAAAAGAGGGTATGCCTTAAAAGAATAGTCAAAGGGCAAGAAAATCAAGTGGTCAAGAGAAAAGTGAAAATGAACCCCAAACTAAGGACCAGGAAAGTGGCCAGTCAAAATGCCACTACTAAGCTCATTTGGCAATGTCATGTTATCCAAGTACTGCTGCTAATCACACTGGATCGATGGCCCAACAATCTAAACTGGACCATGCTATGGTTAAATTGCTTGTTGCAGAATAGAGAATGTTTCCTGACCAAACAGCTTAAGCTTGGCAGATGACTAGCTAGGTAGAGAAATAAAGGTGCCCAACTGCTTAATCTGGGGCGTTGGAAGAAATAAGGGTAGGTTTTAGATAGGAGGGCAGTCAAAAGAAAAAGAGGACAATCAGGGTCTGCTAATCCAAGTGCACCCACTTTAATGAAGAAAAAATGTTAGGATTACTAGGATGGGTAAGTAGTGCAAGGTTGCAGAAATGGAGAGCCATCACAAATTGGCCAATTAAGTGCAAAAACTTATGCCACTCAAGGTGTGGGCATCAAAGAAAAAGAATGGAGGACAAGCATTGGAAGCATGTCTAACTTCCCCAGTTTCCCCCAAAAGTCATTTCTTACTAACACCCCCAAGGGCCTTGAGATCTGCTCAGGTGTCCAGTTCCACTCCATGACATCACAAACCACTTGGTCAAACCATGGAGTTCAAGCATGAAACGAAGCCACATTTCTTGTGCAAAAACATCCTTTTTTCATCATTTTCATTTATCCTCAATATCCTAAGTTAAGTTTCATTTTAACTTGGCTTCACCCCTTCATTCACCTCACAAACCATATTAATCACTAACATATGATCTAGCTCCCTAACTTCCCCCTCCCCCAAGTGCTATAACCATATCCTTTCTTTGGGAAATATTAACCCCTCAAGGGTTAGTATTAGCCCCTACATCCTCCCAAAAAACTATGGGTTTGAGAAAAACTATGGTTAAAGGGCAAAAATCACTTTCCCCGCCCTCATTTACCCTTTTCCCCCTTTCCTCCACCCTAAACCCTTTATTATAAAGTTTTTGAAATAAAAAGCTTTTAAATAAAATACGCGCTTAAAAAACCCGAAAACCCATAACCTAAGGTTCTAAACCCACCCCGTGCCCCATTTATTAAATATTTATTATATAATCGGGCGGGTCCCCTCTTATTAACGTGGCGGCATATCACGATCGCCGCCCACCGTTAGATCTTCCA
>APFE030370623.1:42059-64001 GCA_000404065.3 Pinus taeda
TGCTAATCAAGATGAATGGGTGCTTGAATCAATAGTAGAGGAATTGACTCAGGAAGAAATAATGGAGCAAAATGTAAAGGACTTGGAAAAAACTCTTGACTTGGACTCTTGTCAACAGGTCTTCAAGCAACCAGTCCAAGCAGGAGAAGGTACCTATACTGCCCCAACAACACAGGACATCCAGCAGGCTCCAGCAACAACAACCACCACAAAAGGAAAGGAGAAGATGGATGAACAACAGGAGATAGAAACAGGGTAGCCTAGTACTTCAAAAGACCAGCAATCAGGGTAGGCTCCTCCACTGCAAACTGAACAAACTCAAAACCCAGTTTTGCAGACCCCTCTAAATGAGGAGAGAGGGAAGAAGAGAGACAGAGAAGAAATCACACCTCCCACAGGGTCATCACAGCAACCAGAGGCCAAGAGGCCGAGGGTAGACCCTGAAGCTGAAGGAGACATAAGTGAAGAGCTGGCAGAAAGCCAAAGCAAGGAAGGACAGACGAGCCAACAGACTGCCACTAGCTCATTTCAGCTAGAACAGGCTCAACAACATACCGTGGAGGTGTCCTCCTCCAAACAATAGGGAAAAAAGCCAGCCACAGTTAAAGAGGGCTTCAAGGAGATCAAGGCACAAAATGAGTTGCTAAGAGTGCAGCTCTATGAGCAATTCCTGAACACAACCCCAGCCAAAAAGCGAAGATTAGTGGCTGCCTTTGATCTCAAGGAAGAAAAGATTATCTTCACTCATCTAAAGCCCAAGGTTCCACACCCAAAGACCACAACAGATTATTACAAGACTAATCTAGAGGTCTTTGCTAAAGACATACACCCCATGGATCAAATTGAGTTGCACAAGCAAACTGGGGAGATGGTGTATGCAACACTTGCTGACAGGGCAATGCTAGCCCATCAGCTAAAGGAATCCCTGAAAAACACAAACAGGCAACTTGATTTGGAAAGGCTGTCCTCCTCCGCCAAAGATAACAGAATAAAGAGTTTGGAGGATATAATTATTGATTTGGAGCATGACAGAAAAGATCCAAAGGGTGTTAGAGCCCTTATGAAGAAAAAGGAGGTTGATATAGCTGCATTGAGGAAACAGGAAAAATTGCCTCCTACCATCCATCCTGACACAACAGAGCTTGCACAAGAAAAACAGGTGGACTATGCTATGGAGCTGCTCCTAGTCATGAACCAAAGGATACTGCAGATGGAGGCAGAGTTAGTAAAAGCCATACAGGGCAAGCAAGGGGAATCTGCTTCCCAGCCACCTCAAAACTCAACAAACCTTCAATCTGCCCCTCCAGCACAAGTAACAACAACCCCTCCTACTGCTCCAGCACCTACCACAGCCACATCAGCAACTGGAGCAATAGTAGAAGCCACAGCAGCAGCAGAATCTAGCCTGGGCATGGAAGAATTAATGAAGGCTGTTAAAGAGCTGGAAAATCAAGTCACAGAAATAAATATTGCCAAAGAAAAAATGGCCAAGCTGGAGGCCAGTTATGACAAGTCAAAGATGACTATGGTAGAAAAACAAAGAGAAATAAAGGCCTTGGAGGCCAAAGTAAAAACTCTAGAAAAAGAGTTGATGCTAGGCAATACCCTAGCAGAAATAAAAAAGATTATTTGGGCCAAGATTGGCCAACCTATGTAGGACCAATGGTGGTCCATTCAAGCAATTTTTGAATAGGTGGAGCTGATAGAAATAGCTCATGTAGAGATTCAGAGAGCCAGGACAGCCCTGGGAATAATGCCTGAGCAGGCCACCAAAATGATTCACTTTCTCAATAACCGCACTAGGGAAGAATTGGCTGCTCTCCAAATAGCTAGCAGAACAGATACAATCCTCACAGCCATAAAGGTACTGACATTGAGGAATTTCACTCAGACACTGGAGAGGAAGTGTCAGGAAATGAAGGTTGAAATAGATGAATTCAGAGCTAAAATGGCTATTTTATAGGATAAAGGACTACCAAGCTTAGTGATTGGTACATGACAGCTGCTGTCATATAATCAGTATATGACAAGGGTCAACAACTATGTTGAAAACCAGATCACAGCATCCAGCAGCTCCACAGAAGAAGCAGGGCCTCCGTCTGGGCAAACCCTCTATGACAAGTTGGAGAATCTATTCTTTATAGAGCATGAAATTAATCATCTGTTTTAGGTACCTCCTAATTTTTATAGACACACAGAGGCAGATGAGACAGTGGTTAAAATGAGAGGACATCAGTTACCCCCAGCTGATTGGTGGCAAGGAATGTTGGAAATTTTGCCTAGATAATTCCACTTTGCTCTTTGCCTTTTTTGGAGAAAGATCAGCATACAGGTCAGCAGACAGGTCAGCATACAGGTCAACAGGCAAGTCAGCATACAGGTTAGCAGGCAAGTCAGCATACAGGTACAACAAGAAGCATAGACTCATCAATCCACCCAATTAGCAGGCTAAAATTAACGCAACATTTAAAAGAACTGCTACCGCCTACTTTCCACAACCAAAAGTCAAATCTGTTTGACAAAGGAATGTCGGCTATCTTAGCATTTAAAGTTATATTTATGTATCATTTACTTTTTGTAAGAGAGTTGGTGGTGCAATTTATTGCACCATAACTCTCCACTAAGATATTTTATACCCTATTTTTGTATATATATCCCCTCAAATAATGCATTGAGGGTCGGTGGTAATACAATTCTTCCTGAAGAGCTCTGATGTATACTGAAGACTTTTTGATAATAAAATTGCTGATGGAGATTGTTGGTTTCAACGCTGTCTAAGATGGATATGTAAAGCTCTGTGTTATTGTAGAATTCTTGTGTCATTTGCTGAATCAATAAGTTTCTCTTAACTGTGTATGTGTTTCCTGTTTGTTCCATAACTCTTGTGTTTTCATAATCTTAGTAAATAGAGAAAAAGAATACCCTGGGATTTGTTCCAAACACCCTATGCTCAATCTCTATTTTTAAATATGTTTTCTGCTGGATTAGCCATAGATATGAATTCTTAATCGCTCATGTATAAACTTATCCTAAACATGGTGAATACTGTTTAAGAATTCTTAACTTCTCTTAAGCATTACTTTCATGTTTCTTCATTAGCATAGTGAAAGATTCGTAACTGCCTTTCACTCACTAAATTCCCACTTTCACCAACAAATCTGATATATTGTCTTCACACATGCCTAACTTTCTCTGCAGCAACACTTTGTCTCCACACTTTCAGGAGCACAAATATCTCAACTCCATTGCCCAATGGAACAAACTGTCCTGTAAATCTATACTTCAGTTCTAAAAGAATTCACCAACCCACCAAATTCAACAAACACTGCATCATAACTAGTCTAAAAACTCATCAAATAAAACTAAACTATAAAGAGAGAGCCCTCTCTGGCTACCGGTAGGCTAGGACCTGTAGCTACAATATTGGTTAGTGGTTACCTCGGCCGTATTCCCTTTAGGAAACAGGGAACAACCTGAGTATTAACAGGTCCTTTAATGTCAATTCCTTTTCCAAGTTTTATATTCTCTCTATCAACCTGTTTGACTTTTGTACTTCATTTTTTTACATAATCTGAGCCAATTTCTTCTCATCCTCTAGAATTTTTATCTGTTCTTTGAGTTTATTTATTTTAGTGATCTGAATGGACATGTCCTCCATGGCTTTGACAAATTTACTAGCTTCCCCACTTGGATGAGCTAGTGTTGTTGTTGAACATGTTGTTGATGTATATGTTGTTGCAACTGGAAGTGTTGTAGCTAATGGAGTTGTGGGTGCCAATGAAGCTACCAAAGATGATGGAACTATTGTTGTAACTATAGGAATGGTAGTGGCTGTCTCAAGGATAGAATATTTCAATTGTATTAAGCTATCCAATTCCTTCTCTATTTCTTTCAATTGATCATTCAACTGAAGAATGAGATCCATCATTTTCTCCTCTTGGGTTTGGATTTCTAGGACCTCCTCATTCTGTGGATATTTTGAATAAGGTAGCATTAGTTGCTTCTTCAAAGCATCAATATCGTCATTTTTTTTTATAAGTTTTTTTGCAGCCTTGACATCAGTGGGATTATACCCAATTTCAATCACCAAGCCTTCTAGTGACTTGATTTTGTTATCCTTGGCCTGTGAGGATGCCTTTTCCAGCTTAAGTTTCGTTGTGATGTTATGTAGTGAGCCTTGAAGTTTGTGCACAATCATTGCTTTATTAGTCATTATAGAATAGATCATTTCACCGACCTATTTATGGAACTCAATTTGGTCAATAGGGTGAACATCCCTAGCCAAAACTTCAAAATTTGTCGTATTGTAGTCTGCTGATGTTTTGGGATGCTTTATTGTAAGTTGCAAAATATCATTTGCTTCTTACCAGTCTTAATGTCAAAGGCTGGCATTAATCTATTTTGATTGGCAGGTGTTTATTTGAAGTGTTGGGCATAAGTTTAAGCCTTTAATGCCTCATTCTTGAAATTAACTTCCTTTTACTTTTCTTTTATATCTTTCTCTTTATCCACCAGTTTTCTGGATGAACAGACTTTAATACTAAGCTGTTTTTAAATGACTTGAGTGTTTGAGGTGGAGGGTTGATGAGTTACCTTTGAAATTGTTGGCCTTTGCTATTTCCCACCATTGTGTCAGTATTAGTGCTTTCAACTATCTTAATGGTGTCTTCTTGCTCAGTTATAGGATTAAGCTTAGGCCTCTTCCTATAATTTATCTCAAACCTATCATCTGTAGTGTCCATCCAAAATCTAGAACCTTCTTCCCTTGTTCTTTTCACATTTCTATCCTCATTGGCTGGAGTCTGTAGAATGGGAGTAATAGTTACCTGTCCATGTAGGGCTGTAACCTACAGAAAGGAACTAGCATCAATATGCTTTTCCACATCTATTAAATTATTATTTGCATGTATTAAAGTGTTCTCCAACCATTCTGACTGTTTGGCATATCTCTCAATGTCTGGCCTAGGCTTATGTATGAAAGGACTCAATTTGAATTTGAGCCTTAGCTTGTTTATGACTTCATTAGGGTCATACTACCACATAAAACTTCTTTTGAAGTTTATCTTTTGTAATATTTTCTTTTCTTCTTGTCAAACTTCCCTATTATTACATATAAAAGGGCCTAATTGGTTTTTTATTTCAAACTGAGTCTTCTTCCTAGCTAACAGGATATTAACTTCATCAGAGTTTAGGATTTGCCTGAAATACTCTAAAGAAAATATCCTCATGGGGAGGTATTTTGGCATCTTGTAGGAGGTGAGTTGGCATCCATAAATCTAGATTTCTGTGTGGTCTTGGTATAAATACCAATCTCCTACTCTACTTTTCTTATCCAACTGTAAAACTCTTTTAATCTACTCATTGATTATGGGTTGATAGCTACTGGTTAGCATGTTATAACTAGATGAACAAATGAATCAATGAATTATTTATAAATAAAAATAGTGGAATATCTTTGGATCAATGGTGTCCAAAATATGATAGATCTAAGATTGCCCTTGGTGTCTAATTTTCAAATGATGTCTGGAAACTTGTGTGACTGAAAGTATAAGAACATATGAAATAATATCGGTGAATATTTGAAGACTCTCTCATTTGGAAATCTGATAAGTTGTTCATGGATTCTGTCTGCTATGAAATGAGTAAAGATTTAAATTATAGCTAGATGCTTTCCTGGGAAAAATATAGAAAGGAAAGCAAGAACAACCTCATCCACATGCTCATCAGTGGTGTATCCTAGAATGCAAGAGAGAATGGTTATAATTTGTCTACCTCTCTCAAAGAAAATGGTGGCAACATATGGAGGACTATATGTAGGAGTATGAGACTCCTCTATGATGGAATTCTAAAAGATATGAGCTTTATTGGGAAGGTCTAGCTTTGTGTAAAGTTCAAGTAAAGCTTGAATGGAAAGTGGGGCTTCATTTGGGCCTGGCTGGATTTGCAACATTTGATTTATTGACTCTGCAGTAATGGTGAATAAAACCTGTTGGTTAGGGGTGACTATTCCTCTTTGACTTGGAACATAACAAGCTTGATAGAAGTGGATGATTTCTGGGAATACATGTACCTGTGGGAATGAGTACTTAAGCAAATTTGACTCCCATAGGTGAATTCCATCATTCTGGTTCAAAATCTTTTCTTTACTCCAGCGATGGAGTTTCAGTAGGTGGTTTACGAAATCAGTGTATTTAATTTGAAACTTGTTGTCAGCCAATGGGAGGTGGTCAATATACAGATGAGGGGTTTATAGAGGTCTTACATCCAGAGAGCTTTGGGAAGACATATTTTGGTTTTTTCAATGGAATTACTCTTTTTCTAGATTTAGGAGTAAGGTCAGAAGGTCTAGAACTATGGAGAGGGTAATTTCAATCTGTAGAAAAATGGTTTTGATGCATAGTAAGTTTTTTCTTTAGTTTTGGAAGGTTTTTTAATTAATTTAATTAATTAACCTTTGATATAACTCAAATTTATAGGGCCATTCTGGTCCTTTCAAGGATACCTGGAAATTCCCGACTTGGTGCGCAGACATGGTTGTGGTAGTAGCAAAGGTTTCTGAGGCTTCAATGGTCTATTTGCTTCTTCAATTTGGTGTTTGTGGCATATTTTGGTTGCAAAAGGTGGTTAAAATGGTTGCGCAGAGGTTCAAAGTTTCAAAATTGGGTAACAGAGGTTTGTAGTGAAAATGAATGAAAAGAGTAAAATGGGGCTTTTTTGGCCTTTTAACCAATAACGGTTTCATTTTGGTGCAAGAATTACCAAATGAATAGCAGGTAATTTTCATTTAGGTAGGGAGGCATTTTTAGGCCATATTGCACCACTTTTGGGTGGGGGTTGTATTTTTTGTGAGCACATGATATAACCTAGTGCAGCCACATAGCCAAATAGTGCTTGGCCAAAACCACGAATCTCACGTGCCTTCGGACCGTTAACTGTCGGATTATCAAATTGCGCAATATTGATATGCACCATTGGATCTAGAGGTGGGAGATAGGAGGGATATCATGTGGCGAAGTTGCACAGATGGAGTTAGGGTGTGGTTTGTGGGGCTCGCAGTTTGATTACAATGAATTGTTATTAATTAAAAGGTAATGACGGGATTTTCAATATATCAATGGTTTAATAAAGGTGGGGACCATGGATTTAAATGGCAGAGCGTTTTAACTATACACCAAGGTCTAGTCAGTTAAAGGCTGTCAAGGAATTATAAATTAGGACTTTAGGAAATAACTTAGGATAAAGGGTTTTAGTGGCTTTTTAAGGGGAAAAGGCGAAATTAATAAGGGGCGAATGTATTACTTTGTGATGGGAATGTGTTTCAAACTAGGAGAGGGGTTTTTGGGAAGGGGGAATGATTTTTTGAAGGGTAATGTCTAGGGAAATGTGTGAAAAAAAGGGATAAAAGGTCAAAATGAGGCGAAATGGTTCTTACAAGTAATGAAGGGATAGTGAGGGGGAATTAATAAAGTAAGTTTGTGGGGGTCTAGTGAAATGAGGGGAAATTAGTAAATAAGCTTTAGTGAATATGTTTCGTCTTGCACATGAAACATAGGATTAAGCATGATGAATGTGCTTTTTGACTTATCAACCTTGTGCACTTACAAAACTTCTTCTAGTCACCCTTGATTTACCCTAGCATTTTCTCTTCATTCATTGGGTGCATTTGAGCTTGCTGACCCTTTATTTATTTTTCTTTGATAAGAAAACTATCTAATTCTAACCTTATAACTTCCAATGTCTTCGATTAAACTAATGAGCTCACTATTATTCTCTACCTAACTATTGATCTCCCAAGATTAAAACTTTTAGGTAGATCTTTATTCTCTATCTATCAATATGAAATTTAAAGGATGAATGAATCAAGATTAAACTATTTGACTATCATGGATTGTGGCATTTTTGACAAGCTGCACACAATCTTATTTTGGAAAGTAGTGCCATTTGAATTTGCACACTTTCATGATCTATTTTTATCTCTTTTTGTGGGGTTCATATTTTTTACTTTTTTGCCTTTTTCTTTCTTTTAGTCCTTTGACTATTCCTTTACGACATACCCTCTTTACATTTTTTTAATTTAATATGGGAAAACATTTTGTAGAAAGCAAAAGTATATACAATATTACAAGACTAACCATAGCCAATTCAAAATTATGAATCCTATTATTATAGGACCCTAACACATCCATCCAATAAGTCAATTAAAAAAAAAAAATATACAGCTTTCAAAGAAGAAAATATCAAATACAAGAGTTTGAGAACAGAGGACAGAGGGACAATACCTGAATGTTATACCTCTTACGTAACATTCACTAGAACCTTTCTCTACTCATGTCAACAATCCTCATGCTCCAGAAGTGAAAAAAAAAGTATGAAAGTTTAGGGGAAAGACAAATATAGGACATCCTGTAGGTTTCCTATAGGAAATCTTATAGTAGCCTATCCTAGAAAGGAAACTTATCAGGGTTGCATCCATCTTCAACACAAAGATTCCAAGGTTGTGGAAGCTCCTCTAGAGCTCAACAGCAGAAGAAATATCACCACATCACTCTCCATCACCTTCACATCAAAGGAAACAAGCATCAAAAAGGGCCAATAAAAAAAAGGATATGCAATAAATACACAACACAAGGACATCATTCTCCAACAAGCATCATCATGAAGTCATCTTACCCACAAGTATGTCACCTTACTCATGCTCTCTCACTAGCATGATATAATAAAAAATGTAGGATTATGTAATAGTTGGTTTTATAAGAAAAGGTGGCCATATAACTTGGCCACCCTTGGCTAGTTGATGAGGAGAAAACAGTTAGAACACTCCACACATGGAAGCAATCAAATCAGAAGAAAAAGGAGATAAGGCCTAAAATGGTTAAATTATGGAGGAACAAAGTGGGAGATGATAACGAGGTAAGGTGGAATGATGGATTGATAGTGTGACCAACGGTCCAAAATGAGGTGCTCTTACTTAGACAACTAGCACACCATCCCACACGATTAGCCATATAAGTAAATAAAACAATGATTCTCATGAAAAGAGAGCATTAGAAATCTCGAGAATTCATCGAAAAGGGGTTGCTCTCGACCTACGCAAAGCAGCACCTACAGGAGACAGTTAGCATTTTTCAGCATAGGAGAGCTATAGGATCCTATAGGGAAACCTACAGGATCCTACAAGAAAACATATAGGATACAGAACAACCAATCTACAGGATTATCACTGGCCATTGAAGGAGGAGAAATCAAAGGTTGTCCTCAACAGAACATAACCAGTGAGATAGGAGATATACCTACCATGTTCTCCTATTATAAATAAGAAAAATCATGATTTGATTAAGGAAATTGCAGTCTAGGAGAATTATATTGTAGAGTTAACTCTCCGTCCTATCTCACCCACCATAATTCTTGATTTTTATTGATCCAAGCCTCCACAATTATCAACGAAATATGACAAGGGGGTTTTAACAAGAGAGAACCCACAAACACAGTGATAAGTCACTAGAATCCTCCTATAGTATAAATTTTCACAAGACACCAATGGATAGGGTTCTTTGATAGGATGAGAGGATATGATGATGAGGTGGTGAGGGACTTTTCTCTCTCACTCATACCCCTCACTTGGACCCATGACACTACTGTGGTGAAAGGCATATTGGTAGAAATCACCCCTCAAGTTATAAGAAGAATCACTACACTCCCCTTAGGGTTACCTTGGAGAAAAGAAGATAAGGGTAACAACACCCTTGCAAAGAAGAAATTCTTTTTGGAAGCGGTGGAGCCAATGGAAGACAAAAATGGGGTTTGAAGAGGAAGCATTCCATACCCTTGGAATGAAGTTAGTTACCACCTCATTAAATACATATCATGTGAAAGGAGATATAGTGTGGTGTATGGATACCACTTCGGACTCCTCCAAGAACTGATATTTGGAGCATACAAACCTCCTCAAAATAGATTAATTATACCCTAATTTCTTCTTCAATCATTGATATATATGAGCATCAAGGTGTAGGACGGAAAACATTAGCAACTAGCCCATCATGCATTTATCAAACTTATCCTAGAAGATGCTCTACAAACCTAAGACTCCCTATTACATGGACAACTTTCAAAGACATGTAGGTAGAAGGAAAAATTCAAGCTCTTGAATATGAAGAAAGCCACACTGCTAGTGACAGGGATGAAGAAATAGAAGGAGAAAAATGAAGAGGAAATAGAGGAGGAGAAAGAGGAAGAAAATGAGGAGGAAAATGAAGAAGAGACATAAGAAGAAACAAAAGAAGAGACCAATGAGCAAAGTGAACAATTAGAGGAAGAAGAGAAAGAGAAAGATAAGGATGAGAAGGAGAATGGAAAAGAGGAAACAAAATATAAGGAAGAACAAAGGTCTATAGTTCAAGTTAGAGAAAGGGAAGAATCACCAAGAGTATCTCGAGAACCCACTGAGAGAGAGGCAACATCTACTCTTACTGCCGTAAGTACACCTATCAATTCAAAAGGGAAAAGATAAAGACAAACACCACTATACTTTAGTTCAAGAAAGAGCACAATGATTAGGAAAGGAATACCTCAAACACCCACCAAAACTCCTATTGTCATTGAAGACTCACCAAAGCAGCAAGAAAAGATAACTCCTCTTGAGAAAAATCAAGCAGAAGGATCATTAGGACAAGCCTCCCCCAAATCTCTCATCACATATGTTAGGAGGCCTGTCAAAAGGTCTTCCTCATAAAAGGAAAAATTTCTCCTACAGGAGACACAAAAATACCTATAGGAGGTAGAGGCCATCATACAGGAAACTTAAAAAATGTACCAATAAGGTATCTCTTAGCAAGAAACAAAGAAGGAAGACCTAGAACTCATGGAAACTTGTCCACAACCCAAAATTAACTCTTACTACAGGTTCATTCAGGGAGGTAGGGTCATCCCACTAAATTTTTTCATCCCCTTATTCTTTGAACTTGAGAAAGATAGGGTAAGGACACAGAGGTGGATGCAAATTGCCAAATCAAAAGGAGTGGAGGATGTAGGCCACATGGAGGAGATATTGTAGGAGATGCGTAGAGAATTGAGAAGCATGAGGGACAAAGAGGAAATGATGAAACCTTAGTTAGAATCAAAGAATGCAAGTCTAAGCAGAGATATACAAGAAAGGGAAAGCTAGTTGACAGCTATGGACAATTTATCCTTAGAAGCAATCCAGTGTAGGATGCCAACAGAGTCTTATTCTTTTTATCTCAAAGAATAATTGCTACACTTCCAAATTAATACTTTAGCATAGAGAGGCACTATGCATTTCCAATACTATAGAAAATTCATTGATCTCTATGATCAAATAACCTTGGAAGATAGAGTAAAAATGCCTGAGTTTTACCTACATAACTCACCCTTGCTAGATTTGAATGTGTGGGACCCAAATTCAAAACTAGGAGACTTACAATTGGTGGCCTTAGCATCATGGATGAATCATGCGGAGGCAAGAGCTATAGAGATGAAAAAGATAATGGAAAGAGAAGAGACAGAACCCCTTATGATAAGAGTTGAAAAATCTAATCCAATGGCCGTCATTAGCACCCACAACCTGATTGCCAATCACACCAAGCTTGAACCTAGGTACCTTGCTACCCAAGAATAGGAAGCCACACACTTTGAAAATATATTCAGGTTTGTAGGGGATGACAACATGCAAGCTTTTCAAAGGGCATGGAAGATCGTGCCTTACAACCTAAAAATCAGAGAATACCATTCCTTGTAGAGAATGAGAGAGGCACTAAATAGAACACTCATGTACAAGAAATATATACAGAGACTCAAAATCAATTGGATTGACTTGAGACTCAATCCACCACTACTTTGAGGAATGCTAGAAGGAAGGAAAGAAGAAGAAGAAAGAAAGCAGTGGGAAGAGATAGAGAGGAAGGTAGGATTTTATTCACAGGAAGAAGAAACTACAACAGAAGCATGGGATGTCAGGGAGGCCACTAGAGTAATGAATGACATGGATATAAATTAAGTTGCTCAGAGGATGATCAACACTTTCAGTAGGGGGGTGATGTTGAGCCTCATCGTTGGGTAACTATATGGACCTTAATACATGTCCAAGCTTACTAAATTCAACTCTTCTCATAATTCCTTACATGTTTTAATTATATTTTCCTTAATGAGATGAGTAAAAGTAAGATGTTATGTCTAGTGGACTAATGTGCACTGATTTCATAATTTTTAGAGAAAATCATAAAAGTTTTTGCTAATTAACGGAAAAAACTCGAATGATACAAGGAGAAGAGATTATAGGAGATATATGATCCTCATTAACTCCTCACTGATTAGAATATTCCTGAATGAAATCACACTAGCTCGGAGTTGCAAGCAACAAAGTCATGGAGATCATGGGCAGTTGAGCCAATGATAGTTAAGAACTAGTTCATTTTGATTTTGGGAGCTAAGCCTCCCTAGATTTAAGGAAGTTGTTGGAGACTCCAGTTGTATAAATAAGGAGGCCTAGAGCCTCATTAGGATTTAGATTTTTTTATGTCAGAACACAAAGCATTTTTGAGTTCAAGTTTTGTAGCTAAACATTGTTATGTAATTTTTCTGATATGATAATGAGAATGGCAATTTCTTTGATCCAGTACTGATTGGACTCAGAGGGCTGAATCTCTTGGGTTAGGGCCCAAACCTAGCAGAAAAGGATCCTCTTATTGTACATCTATGATTAGGTTATTTCATAAATTAATTGTTGAATTGATTTTAACATTGTTTCGTTGCAAGTAGTAGTGAAGTTGATTAGTTTGCTTCCATTTGTCCATAGCATTAGAATTAGCTTTAGAGAGGTAAAAGAATACCAAAAAGGATGATATTAGATGGATTTGGCCTCAGTCCTCCCTTCAGGGACTATGGTTTGAGGAAAAACTCTTACTCAGCCCCAAAAAGAGAGAATTTTGATTTCTTATGGAATTTAGGGTTTTATTCTACTTAGGCCAGCATATTTTCAGTTTTCAAGAATAGGTTTTAGTTTTCATTTCAGATATCTCTAGATTTTTATTAGATCTCATGGTGTTTCCCAATATTTTGCAAGTATTTTTGTGCATGAACTAGGCAACTAAATAATGAAATTTTGTTTTCTTAAGTTGATTGGAAATCTTCCTTGTTTGATACGATTCATGGATAAATGCTAGTAATGTATGTATTGCGGGAGTTTCAATAGTGTAGGAAGATCTCATGGAAAAAACCCTAGCCTAACTTCATCCATCCATGATCACCAAAAACCACTAAGTTTTCCATGTTTGTTGAGAAAATCCAACCATCTTAAAGACTATGTTTTGAAATCTGAAGAAGTCCTAGCCACTCCATACCTTGTTTCTTCTGTCATTCACCTTCCTTAAGCCCTATACCACATTTCAAATCACTCCTATTGCTCTCGGCCGGATCCTATAGGAATATAGGGGATACTGTAGGAGCATTAGGACATCCTATAGGAAGTATTAGGACATCCTGTAGGACGCCCTGTAGTGGCTTGTTTGAGGACGATTTGTGGAAAAGGCATACAAGAAGATAGGAGAAGACCCCCACTTGCCTCCCAAGCCATCCAACCTTTCACAAGCATCACTAATGCACATGCCACATCACCAAGAATATTTAGCATTCACATTTTCACAAAAAAGGACAAAAGGAAAAAAAGGAGTTATTGTGTTCCTTCATATACATGACAGTAAAATGTTTGGTTATTTTAGATTGCATGCCTAGGATAGTTAGGATTATACACATGTTAGCTTAGAATTATTCTAAAGCAAGCACTATTAACAAATAGTTAAATGAGTGGTGTGTTTAAATCATTTAGTTCAGTCTTTCATTCCTGGAGTAGGCAATATTTCCATTCTTCCAATTAGGATAAAGTTCCCCTTTCTTCATTAGTAATCAAACTTTTTATGAATCAATAGAAGGCTAGTTTGAGAAACCATAGTGGTCTATCACTAGGTCAACAGTGAAAACGAGTGGACCTAATACATCTGCTTGTGTATACAACACTGTCGCCTCTAAGTTTGTACGGACCCCGGGTTGATAACATAAAGTTGGTAACCCCGGGAGTTGTAACATTCTTGCTGCAATATTGGTATTGATCACTAGCTGAATTAAAAATTTGAATCCTAATAAGCTTTTAATTGTGTTTATTTATAAAAGTAGCTAGTTCATAGCACTTTCCTTGAAAATAGGAGTGATTCCCTCAATCTCATAAATGGTGGATTTGGTCCCTCTTGATCTTCACCTGCCCTAGGAGTTACTTGACTGTCAATGAATTTGAACTAGTGAAAGAGGAGTTTGTGATACCAAGTTAAGTTAGGGAGTTAAGAAGATAGAAAAACTCCCTAGCTTCTCTCATGATTTTTTTCATCAATCCCTTGCATAGTAAATTCCTAAAAATTTCTCCTTTTGCCTACAATTAAACCACATTAGGCCACATACTATGATAGCCACCTTTTTCTCTTCATAGTAATAATATTGTAACAAAAAATGTGAATTAGTGTGAGAAAAAGTTAATTTTAGGGTTAGAGGATGGCATAATGATAATCATATACCTATTGGTGGGACTCATCAGCTATGCCTACATATAATAACATCAATGGAACAACAACTCTCTTTCTCTTCAATCGCATTATTTCAAGGTTTAGTGTAGCATAGGCTATAATTATAGACCATGGGAAGCATTTCCATAACCACATGATATCTAAGATAAATTCCAAGTTGGGCCTTCACCATGAGAGCTGAACTCCTTAACATCCATAGGTGAATGGGAAATATGAAGCACTCAAAAAAATTCTTGAAAATGACGCTTCAACGCATGATAGGGATCGACAAATTAGATTGGAACCTTATCCTTTATGCAACCTTTTTGACATATCAAACCTTTGTTTGGACTACTACCAAATCCATGTCGTTTCAAGTGGTATAAGGTTTGGAAGCAATCCTTCCTATTGAGTGTTAATTTTATTTCTCAAACTTGTTATCAAACTTCTCCCGACCACTTCCATAGAGGAAGACTGTTTCTTACATTTGAAACACTTATATGAAACCTGATACGATGTCATGATGGCCAATGAAGCCCATAAGAAACACATTAAGGCAAAATACGATAAGAATTTTAATCATCATGCCTTCTCAAAAGTTGATATTGTCCTTGTGTATGATAAGTTGTCTGATAAGTTAGGGTCTAGGAAGTTCGAGCCAATGTGGCTAGGCCCATACATTGTTAAATGCATTCTTGCTAAAGGGGCCTACAATCTTAATTAGTTTGATGGATTTCCATTGGAAGAATCCATAGATGGGTTATACCTCAAGAAATATTATGTTAGTCATGTTTGTATAGTTCATTGTGTATGTAATGTCGAGTTGAGTGTGTTTGTAGTGTGTTCCCTTCATAGTTTCCTACCGTCTCTATTAATATTTCTTTAGATTTCATTTACAAATGTCACCACCCCTTCAACCATATTTTGGTTATAATAATGGTGCTAGTCATAGTACTCATAACCTTTCCTCTGCAGCATGGGATATATATGCTCCAAATGACGAGTTAGTGAGTTTGCAAGGGATTTGTATTGGTCACTCTACCAATAACATCATTGAGTATAACAGAGTGATTGAGTTGTTGTCTAATGCTATTTCTCATGGTATGCATCTTATAGTTGTCATTACTCACAACTTGTAGTACTACACTTGACTAATGTCTATTCAGTTAGAAGTCCAACTATTCTTTGTATGTTTTTAAGGGTTCTCCTTCTGGAAAGACATCTTGATTATATCCAATATCAACACATTCCTAGAAGTCCAAACACATTGAAAGATACATTGGAAAATCATGTTTTAGATAGACATTTGCGACATATGTAAATTAAATTAAATTCACATCATATATATTAAACAAGTTAATAGAACACATGAGAGACATCGATAGTTAGATAGATGTATATATATAAAAGCTTCATTTTACAAAAGATGTTCCTGAGATACATATGGCCACACGACCTATCGTATCAAAAATACATGTAGTCACAATATGGCTCTATAGCCTCCTAGTAGGGTAATGTTGATGGTGCTCATGGTAACTGTTATGAAACCAGCTCAAGAAAAGATAGAAAAGATAGATCAATGACTTAGAATTCAGCCTCTTCGAGGGGGCAACCTCCTTTACATTACATAAATGAACAATTCTTGGATGATACAAATGAAAAGACCTCCTTTCTATATATAGGAGTCTAAGGGGTCATAAAATAATCAGAGCCGACATAACAATAATAATGTAAGGGCACAATAATAACAATAGTGGGCTTCTATGGGGCACAATAGTAACAATATGGGCACTACATGGGTACATTAATATAATAAGTGGGTTGTACTAATAACAATAAGGGGTTACACTAGTAATATAGGGGCCTAACATGATCCTCTCCTTCAAAAAGCATTGTCCTCAATGCTTGAGTAGTTCTTGATGCTTTTGTATAAAATTCTTGTCCTCCCATGTGGAATCTTCAGTGGGTACATTCTTCCACTTGATGAGATACTCTGAAATTGATCTATTTCGTAGCTGTCGGGTTCTTGTTTCTGTGGATGCTTGAGGTTCCAATATGATTTTTCCTTCCTCTTCAATTTCTAACAATATTGTTTGAATTGGGATCTTCTGCAAATTTTGAATAAGTGGCCATACTTCTTTGTCCTTCTTCCATTCATCCCTTGCTTCGTTGATCCAATCTGGTTGGATAATAGAAATAGCACAAAACAATGCTTCCACATCCTCATCCTTGAAGAGTCTTCCCATTCGGTAAGGTCGCCATTTTTTAAGTGCATGTAGTATTGCCAACATTTCCTTCTCATAAATAGCTTACTTGAGATGTAGCAGTAAAAATACCTGTAGAGCTGTAACTAGGGTCTCTCACACCACTAATTATCCCACATTAATAAGTCAATCCGGGAACAATTTGTTATTGCAAGGAGTAGCTCAATCCGAGGCTATTTGTCCGAGTAATGCTCAGTAGTATAGTGTTCTGATGCTTCGAAAGGAAACAGATGCTAAGATGTAACTAAACAAACCCAAAAGATAGAATCACACAAGGTAGTTGATCAGTCAAGGGTACGGAAGCAATAACCCATCCCTTTAGAAACTGATGAAGAAAGGAAATTAGAGCATGGACTTATGGGTCTGGGAGCTAAGCAGCGTCTTGCTGAGGCTCACTACAACCTTAGGCCTTCTCTCACACCATAAACAACAAAGGCAGGTAAATAAAACAGTGGAAAGTAAAATGGAACAGCAGTCTGGAAATGGAACAGCAATAAATGGAACAACAGTAAAATGGAACAACAGTAAAATGGAACAGCAGTAATCAAACAGAACAGCAGTAATAAAATGGAACAGCAATCCTCATCCGTATGTACATGTTCTATACTACTATAGCAATCTGAGAGTAATGAATGATATGACTATGTTTCTGAACGAAGTAATATTTCTTGCAAGTCTCACAAATACTATTTCACATGGATCTAATAACGATAACATTCATGCCAACATTCTGTTACAGAGATAACCGAAAGATGCAACTCAAATAGATCCAATTGTCCAGTGGAGAGACATGAGATAAAGAAATCATTCAGATATCAATTATAATGGAGCATAGTATATCACATAAAAGATGTATCAGATTACTTAAATAATAGAAATAAACAAACCACACACAAATCACCGTATAATAATACAAAAGCAAGTGTCCTTTGGAGCCAGGCCCTTAGCTGCCAATGGTACACTGCCTTAAGTTACTCCAGATGCAGAGACGAAATGAACACCAAGTCTTCTATATTAATCGCATCAACAAAAGTATACAAAGTCATGTCTCAGCGAGACTCAAGGATCACAATTTTTTTTCTGAAACTTAGAATCATAAAACAGTCGTCCCCTTGCTCAATGGCGTGGTGCCTTTATATAACAGAAATGACGGAGGTATCTAGACAATTAAAAAGATAAGTTAAAGCAGCGATCCCTCAGGATCAAAGATCCTGAGGGATTCGCTAATCGTTCAATTCTTCTCTTTTCCTTCTTGCGTTCTCCGACTCGATATTCCGCATTCTTTCCCTGGGCTATTCGGCTCTAATTTTGCTTGATCTCATCCGCATCCGGTGCCCTGCTAGAGGGACAACAGTTATTTTCCCTTTGCTCCTTGCTTTTGATCGACAATCCCCTGTTTCCACGTCTTCCTGCATAGAAAACGTCAATTATCAGCACTTGAGCTTCCTTTGTCTATTTTCGCACATTTTATCAAAATCCTTTATCTTCTTTGAACTCATAATATAGAAAAGGTTAGAATTATTATTGAAAAACCACTAGATTGCTTGTCAAAAGCATACCTTCCAAGTGCTCCACACACCCCCCTGCTTACCATGTTTCATGGCCTCATGAAAACGTTATAGTTGACATGCAAAGCAATGAGAGAATAGGCCAGAGAAGGGATTTCGCGAGGAGGCCGACAACCATGATGAGCAACTAGATGGTCAAAGAACTGATCTATTTGATCTACAGGCATCTCATATAAGGCCTGATATCCGGGTGCAGGGTGCCAAATAATTGGACCTGCGAAATCGATATCCCAACCAGGATGGCCCTGCTCGCAGAATCCGTTCCCCATAGAGACTCAATCGGCTTGCATCCAGCTCAAAATTCTCATATTTGAAGGGTTCCCTGAGCTGGATGTTTGGGGTTAGAGGTCCGGTATCGAAATTTTGCAGCATCGATGGCCAGGTCTTTAATAGTCAGGAAGTATTCCAGACTATTTCGGATCAAGTCTTCGTGCATGGGACCTAATATCTCAATGACACCTGGGATCCTCATAAGACTCCTATGTTCTCTCCATAGCGTCACTGGGTCTCTAGGTTCAGCTTGTACCCATAAATCTAAGCTGTTCTCTTGTCTCTAGAAGGTGTTGTAAGATTTGAGCCATTTCAACTGATTAACCCCAAATGAGATAAAGGCTTGGAGTTGTATATCGCCAACAAAAGGGCCAGGATTTAAATCAGTTTCTTGGTCTAGCACAAGATTGTGCAGGTAAAACTCGCATAATAACCTTTGAACTTTAACTCCATAGTGCTTACAACAGTTTATAAAGTCATTAACAGTGTTGATATGGATAGGTGCTCCTGCCCTAACGGCTTTTATTTTTAATCTCAGATATCGTTCAAGCAAAAATAAAGCATAATTTTTAGCAGGGGCCCTACAAGTCAAAACATCAGTATATAAGGAACACACGGTGTCCATCTGCTTAACGACACTATCTAATCGACGAGTTACCTTAGCAACCTTTTCCTACTCCTTCTGCCATCCTTCAAAGGCCTGGCTCTCGGACTGACTGAGGTCTCGAAGTTGCTGTTGGAGCTCTTCGTATCTCTCCTTGGGGACTGTCTGTTCTTGCAACTGCTCAACTTCTTTCTGAGCTTCCTTCATCATTTTATGTAAGGTTCTGGCTTTTGGGTCCTTTTTCCACGAAGCCGTAGAGGATGGAAGTTTAACCTAGACCTTTCTATTACGTTGCTTGGAGTTTAGGACCCGAATTACGCCCGAGGGTGGTGCTTCTGTTTGGACCTTTTTTCTTGCTGTTTCTTTCTTAACGCGAATAAAGGGTTGATGTGGTCCTTTTGCCATCAGAGCCTCTTGTTGTTCTATTGGAATGTCCATTCGTTCTTCAGGGCCAGATGGAACAGCACTCTGCCCCTCCCTACTATTTGGAACAGCAGCTTGTTCCTCCATGTCATTTGGAACAGCACCCTGTTCCTCATTATTATTTGGAACAGCAGACTATTCCTCGACAGTAGGTCTCCTGATGGGGTTTCGACCAGCAAAATGGGTTCTTGTCCTCAGGGTTCTTGCTGCCGTGGTCCTCCTCCTTTTCCTTACAGTCTTCTGTATTCTCAGATTAGCTTTCAACATTCGAATTTGCTGCTGGAGTCTGGCTATACTGCCCAGCAACCTCTGTTGTTTCTTTCTTAACTTCTTAATTTCCTTTTCCTCAGCAGAGGGTTTGGCCCTTGAGCTCGTTCCTTCTTCATCTGGGATATCTTCCCGCATCTTGGGGACAGATTGTCCCTGATTGTTGTCTTCTATTTCATTATCATATCCAGGCAGGTTTTCTTCCTCTGCCTATTGTGCATGCATTTCCTTAGGTAATTCTTCTTCTAGGGGATCGTTGGGGACACCTCATGTGCTGGAGAGCTGGCCATATTCTCCCATATTGGCCAGAACTGCTGCCAATTCCTCCTCACCTGGAGGGTCCTGCAACGGGCTACCCCCTAGCTGTGCAATTTCTTCTTCCTGATTGCCCTGTTCGGTGGCCTCTTCTTCCTCCGAGTGTTCATCTCCTTGGTTGCTCTGTTCGGTGGCCATTTCTTCCTCGGAGCATTCATCTCCCTTTTCAATTTCTCCTTCTGGCTGGTCAGTGTCGGCCTCTGATTGCTCAGCATTTCCTTCGGAGAGTCCTCCTTCCAGTTCTGGAGGTTCGTCCACAATTTCAATTGGCTGGGCCGTGGTTCCCTGAATCCTTTCTAGCCTTCCTCGTATCCGAGCCAACCGGGCTGACTTTCTTGGTCTTTCAGGTTGGTTGGGTGTGCCAGCAGGTTCTCTGAGTTCTTCTGGTCGTTCTGGCGTACCGTAAGGTTGTTTTCGTTTTGAAGCAGCATGTCTTTCTACTGCTGGCTCCTTGCGTCTTTCCGAACGTTCCGGCGTGCTGGAGGACTGTTCAAGTTTTGGGGGTGGTACAGCCAATCCCCCTCTTGACTATTTCAATCAATTCCTCCCAAGTGCTTTGCTGTTGGGTGAGACTATGGCTCACTATCAACCGGATCAGTCCATGGTGGCTGACAACTGCATCTATATGCTGGGCCTTCTTCAGGCTTCGGGCCGCGTCATGTAATAGCAAATTTAAAAGTGCAGGGAGATTCACAGAGCATTTTCCTTTTAAAACAGCCAAAAGTTTTAGGTGACGAGGCCTTACCACGTCTTTTCTTCCTTCGCAGGTGATATAACTTTGCACTGTCTTCACCAGCTCGGTCCAGGGTTCCCCAACTGTTGCCGACAGAACTCCTTTCCCTTTGACTGTCAAGCTTTGGCCTTCGTCCTAGAAAATTTCCATAGCTTTTTGCAATCTTTCCTTTTTCAGCGTCCATATGGGTCCAGCAACTGGTAATCCTGAGACTTCTGCGATGATGTCCTCCGTAACCACTATCCGCTTTCCTCCTACTACGGAGTAGTTTTCCTGTAAATTCTACAGGAATTCCAACGCTACTACTTCGTTTGATTCCTGCAGGTGGTTGAAGTAATTCAACCATCCTGCGTTTTCCAGGATTTTGTGAGCAGCAGCAGAAACTGTCAACTTGTGAGGTTCGCTTCGGACCGTCTTTCCGCCCATGATTCTACTCAGAAATGGAACAGCAACTGCTTGCGGTATTTGCGACGCAGAGAGGATGATCAATGCCAATTTTTGGAAAGGATCACAGGGCATGCAACAAAAAAAGGATCGTGGACGGCAATCTCCGTAGGATGAAATCATCATACCGTTAAACCATGCCATTCCTTCGTACATTATCTTGCCCGAATGGTGTGCAGCCACGTAATCCCTGCAGTAATGAGGTTACCTCCCCCCCGCGATCTGATAGGCTGCCCCCAGCCGTCAAAGAGAGGAGCAGCAGCCAGTCGGGAGTCAAATCATAAAGTACAGCATATGGAATTATGCCATGTTGTAAAAAAAACAACGAAATGCCGAAACCGAGGCAAAAAGGTAGATCGCGTTTTATATGAGGGCCTGCGTGATATAATGGGGAACCGGGGGATTGGATGTCTGTCAAATATACGAAGTCTCCAGTAGTCATTTTCAGTTCCGTTGCCATGATCGGTGGTAATAAATATTCATGCGATAT
>APFE030370628.1:0-13580 GCA_000404065.3 Pinus taeda
GCTTCTTTTTAGAAGAAAGTTTGGAATCTAACTTTGTGCGAGTGTAGATATGGGAATGATGGATTTTAGGGGCTCAAATTCCTATTAGCTGCAGTACAACAATACTGATAATTTTGGACTCTTGACACAGGTAACTCCTACACAACGTTGTCAAGACACCATGCATACAAAATCCAAAACTGATAAAACTATCATCATGGGGTCAGGGTGGAATTTCAAAACCGAAAGCTTTCCATATAGTTTTACTGAATTTGCTATATTATTTTACTACTTATAATAATTTATTTTTTTATTTTTTTATTTTTTTCCGGTGTTCAAGTGTTATAATTCAATTAAAGTTGTCAGATTAATAATCAGTAGTGGGACCGTGATCATTTCTACTATTTATAAATATAAGTTAATTTATTATAGTTGAAGACCAAAATACTTGTAATTTGAAATTATCCACCAATAATTAGTAAAGGAGCAATTTTTAATTCACATTATATATTTCTAAATCTTCAATCATTAATATTTATTTCTATCCGAGAAAACAAGTTTTTACTAACTAAAAACAATTTTAAAATATACCTTAAACCTAATTATAACAAAAATTATGTACCATTGTCAAAATTTTAATACCATCCAGTAAAGATCTCATATATCCTTCAACGCTCCAACTCCACATCTTTGTGATGTTGAAATGTTACCTTGCCCAATAATGATCATACCATTGATACAATATTGCAAATGCTAAATGCCAAAACAACTTTAATAATAACTAGTTATATGATAATAATGATACAATATTACAAATACTAAATTTTAAAATAATTGTAATTATTATGTAGAATTCATCCACTTTATGTATTTTAACCTTTTGACAAAACAGTAAAAAGGGGATTATTTTCTAGTGTATAACTATGATAGCCACGACACACATTGCACATATTAAATGTTAAAATAGTTTTTATTAAATAAATATAAATTAAAAAAAGAAATAATATACCCATTAAATACCATTGTATCGAATAAATCATTTAAAACTTATCACTTTTGAATTGATATTAGATTTTTTTCAATCTTCTAAGAAGAGATATTTTCACAAAATACTATATTTCCCCACAATCTAGTACTTCTATTTTATAAATTCTATATTTCTCTCATCTCACATTTTGCTTTTGATAACACAACTTATTATCTTATATATAGATATTCTGGATTTAATATTTGTTTTATTTTCTGAATCTTTCTTAAAATAATCAATAAATTATTATTAATATAAATACAGATTCTGTATATCGTAGATCTGTAATTTAAACAAATAAATAAAATAAAATACTCATTAAACTAATAAGTAATAGCAATTAAAAAACATATTAAAAATTATTTTTGGGAAACCCTAATGTCAAGCATCAGCTTAATAAAATTTTATTAGTTTTTGACAAAAATTCTAACCAAACTTACCAACCACACAAAAGTGGCATGAGGCACAAAACCATGTACCTGAAACTACTAATTATAAGCCATCATTCCAAATCAAAATTAATCCTAATACTAATTAAATATTTTAATTATATGGAACAATAAAATGGTTAATTTTAAAAATATTGTACAGTGTTATATCTTGTGATCTACCTATAATGGAATGCTTTGTGAGTAGACTTTGATTTAGAGTTATAATTTATATAATGCATGTTAACTTTATATAGTGTGGTTGTGATTTAAATTTCTATGTGTTTTGTATAGGTATGTGATGGCCGGGAATAATTAAAAATAGTTTATAAATAATTTAAAAAAATTATTACTAATTATTTAAAAAAAAATAATTGTTAATTTTTAAACGTAAATTTAATAAGATTTTGAATTAATAATGAATGAGTGTAATTCAAAATATTTTTAATGATATAGATTGTTTTTTTTATAAATTTAGCAGTGTTTCTTTCATTTATATTACTTTTTCAAAATCATATACTTCTATTTGTTCTAGGTGGCTTATCTGTCTAAGGGAAACCAAGTAGCCACTTGTTTGCATTAAAACATGTCCAAAATTTAAAAAGGCTTTTTGCTATCCCTCTAGCAACATTGTTTTGATTGTTTATACTGCTGCTTATGTAAAACAAATTAAACAAGTGAATGCATTTCATTAAAATTTTATCAAAATCGAGTTGGACTGCTGCATCATTCCTCATCTGAGAATATTACTGGGGTTGACACTTTGGTACTGGAGTCGAGCATTTCGCTCCTCTATTCAATTCTCCACTTCAGATCCTTTAGTGTCTACTCAATTCTCCCCAAGGCCAAGTTATTTCGATAGGTCTGGATCTGAACTGTTGCTATTTTCCTGAGTAGTTCGGTCCTGACTAGATCATTTTCCTTGTTTTTCTCTTGTGCCTATGTTTCATCTCCCCTTGCTTGTTTTCGGTTCAGGGTCATGGCCCATGCCACCACATTCTTCATGACCCAATACTGCTATATGGTTTCCCTGAATGGGGAGTGACGACCACGAGAATTTCCTGGATCGGGAACCATACTTTCCCACTCCTCCATGGGGATATCCTGGTTCTTGATGTTGTCATTTAGTTCTCTCTCCCAACCTGCAATTTGGGCTCTGATGTCCAGCGGGTTCCCTGTCATATAAGCATCAATAAGAGTTTTCATGTGTTCACTACCCGGCTTCCTCGCTCTTTTCCTGTTCGACCTGCTTGTTCCTTCTTCCTTCTTGTTTTCTCTCTTGCCTCTCTTGGGGGCCATGTTATTGTCTACCTGACTGTAACTGTTTTCTGCTTGTTGTCCTCTATTCTCCTCGTTGTGTTTTTCTCGGTATGAGGTGAGACCTATCACAAAGCCATTGCATTTATCAGTATTATAATAGTAAATCAAAACTATTTCCCATTTACCCCTTTCCTTTCCATTTCCAGGGTTTGTTTCCTTTCGGATTTTTGGCGAAAAGTCACCAGTCCTCTCCTTGTTATGGGTTCGATCCTTTCTTGGATCTCTTACTGTTTTCCTTCCATAGCAACAGTCGGCTCGCGGCTTGTCTGTTTTGGCCATCCTCATGGGTTCCGCTCTAGATAAGGTCAGTTTTCTATTCCTCCCTTCCCGGGGTCTCCCTGGTTTGTCTATGTCTTCCCTTGGGGTGCTAGCGCCAGATACCTCTCCCTCAAGTTTCTTGCTTCCTTGGTTCTCTATTTTCCTTGGTTCCCCCCCCCCCAGGGGCTCTTGTTTGTTGTTGTATCCCTCACATCGTTCCTACCCGGATGACTATAGTCATCCTCTGTTGGTTATTCAGCTTTTTATCAGGGTATAGTCCTCTCCTTTCCTGGGTTCAAGTCCCTCCCAGCTTATCTCCCTACCTTGAGTTTTCTCAAGCACTTCTATTTTGCCTACATCAGTGTCGCAAAAGGTTCTGGTTTCCTTCTTGCCATATTTATTCTTCTTCCATCTCAAATTTCCTATCTACTGGTTGGGATATCTACTATGACCATGACAAATTTACGGTCATGGATGCCCTTTTCGTATTTGAGGCAGGAAGATATGCATTATGGGATAGCATGCGCAGTACTTACTGAACTTTGCCATAACTTGCTGATTTGACAAAATATTATTATTGCATCTCTATAAAGGTTTTTTTTTATTGAAATTTTTGCATGCGGCTTATCTGTTGCTGTTCAAAACTAAAACTATGGATTCAAAAAAAATTCATACAGATTAGTGATGTGAATTGGTTATTAATTAATTCACTAATTATTAACTCATGAATCAACTAAGGAATACATCAGTTAACTCAGTGCATGGACAGTTCAGTGGAGACAAGTGTTATAGGTGAGTGAAAGGGCAAGACAACTGTCAGTTGTGACTATAGTTGTGCATGTGATTTGCACAACCAATGGATTGAGTATTGCTAATGAGGATTGCGTGGTATATCCAAGGGAAATACGAATTTCGATCATTATTCTCATTCTATTCTCATGCAGGATTGCGCAATGGAGGCAGCCAAGCAGCGGAGGAGATTTGAGCCAGTGATTGATTCAGATCTGAGCTAGTTTGTGTGTAACAGGTGGAGATAGTACTGAGTACTTGTGAGGAGTACTGTACTATGTATTATTACATGTTCTCAATCAATATAATATACAGATAGTTGGGGGTTTTCAGCTGTATGCTTTCCCTGTGATATACTGTGTTGATATGTGTGATTGATGCTTCAATGTGCACATGCGATTGTTTCTTAATTCCGCAAAATTGATGATCAACATAGAGGAGGTTATGTATTATACATGATTCCACAAATAGTGTATAATCAGGATAATATCTGTGAATAAGTGTCATTATATTCAAAATTTCTACAAAGAATGGATCCTTTAATGCTTACTACCTTTTTGGAGACATGCATGAAACTGTTGCGTGAAAACAAGGTGGTTAAAGGACTACAGGTACTGATCACCAGGTGCATGGGGTCAGGGGAACCACGCGTCGTCTGGAAATTGGGGAAGCATGCATTGCGCACTAGAAGAGAAATGACGTTGACTGCACAGATTGGGGAATATGAAATGGATCAGGTAATCCTAGACCTGGGTCCGGACGCGAATGTATTACTGAAGAAAACATGGGAACGTATGGGCAAGCCCGTGTTACAATGGTCCCCTATTCAATTACGAATGGCGAACCAACAAAATATTTTTCCCATGGGAAGGTTGTAAGGGGTAACAGTTGATATTGAAGGCACGAGCACACAAACGGATTTTGAAGTGATAGAGATTGTTGATGACAACAATCCCTATCCCACATTGTTGGGAATAGACTAGGCCACTGATATGAATGGAGTCATCAATCTGAGGAAGCGCAAAATGATCTTCGAGAAAAAGTCGCTACGTGTAGTAGTCCCACTGGACCCCGCCAAAGGAGCGCGCTACACTGAACCAGTGTGTGACGATGAAAGCGACGATGATCTTGATTGTATTTACAAGATAACTACGCAAGACCAGGATTGGGTGAATCTGATTGCAAATGGGAGGATCACGTGGGAGCGCGAAAGCTCTTGCACTTCAGATTCAGACGAAGAAGTAGAGCACTGGAAAAATCGGTTGCACGATGTGACAACGTTGAATTCCAATATGATGATTAGATCACTGCTTTACGTGACAACAGAGGCACGAGAGCTGCCAACATATGATGGATTGACAGTAGTGGATGAATTCCTGAGAAAATTTGAAATTGCAGTACCATAATAGCAACGGTTTGATGCGTTGAAATGGGCATTACGTGCAACACCCACACGATGGTGGGGTAGACATCAAGGCAATTTTGAGGATTGGCGCGAATGCGAAAGGATGATGAGCCTACGATTTGGGAAACTGAAACTACGATTGGAAGACAAATATGATGGATGAGATGACCCATGCACGCACCTCGCGAAATGGACCAAGGTCTACGAGGAAGAACCACAGCCTAAATGGGTACACTTATTTTATCATACCCTGGATGTCATACCCATGAACTGGTATACTAAGACAGAACTCCGGCATGGTACAGGCGAATGGGATGTCTTGCGCGAGGGATTTTTGCTAACATTCACATTTGAAGATCGGTGGTCGGACACTGTTGACGATGCGTTGCAAGCAGTAAAAGCTGCCATCTTTAAAATACCTCAAGAGCCACTAGAAATGCTTCAACCAGTATGGGCGACCCAATTAAGTAGCGCCCTAGAATGTTATAACGTACAGGTAGAGGAGGATGATGACGACCCTTGAAATATTAATATTCTAGAAATCGAAGGCTGTCACGAGGTTCGAGGACCACCAATTACGGAGCCCAACATCACCACGTCACTAAAAACAAAGCAAGTAAAAATTGGCACAGAAGCGAAGCCGAAGTATGCAACACTTGGGGATTATTAGGATGATGCTACAGTAGATAAGGTTGCTAAGTTACTCTGCGAATATCAAGACTTGTTCTTGACCAAAATAACGAACTCAAAATGGATCATTGGCGACTTAGGGATGATGAAGATGACTCTAAAACTGGACGTGAAGCCAGTTAAGCAGCGACCTTCCTGCTTGAACCCAAAGCATAAAGAAAAGGTCTGCGATGAGTTAGAAAAAAATGCTCGTAGCCAGAATTATTGAAACAGTAGAAGAATCTGATTGGGTGAGTCCTATGGTAGTGTAGGAGAAAAAACAGAAAGGCAAAATAAGAATATGTGTGTACCTCAGGAAACTTAATGACGCCTATGTTCATGATCCATTCTTGACACCATTCACAGATGAAGTATTGGAGAACATTGGTGGTCAGGAAGCTAACTCATTCACGGATGACTTCTCAGGGTACAATCAAATCAAGATCACGCCGGAAGATAGGAGCAAAACCACTTTCGCAACCGAATGGGGCTGCTTTCAGTACATCGTAATTCCCTTTGGACTGAAGAATGCGCCTGTCATATTCTCGCCCATAGTGGTAGCGATGTTCAAAGAATACATCCACAAGTTCTTGGAAGTCTATCTAGATGATTGGACTATCTTTGGATTAGTTAAACACCACGTTGTGAGCCTACGTTTGATGCTGGATACTTTTCGCTGACACTAGATTGCGTTGAAACTTAAAAAATGCACCTTCCTTGTTCCCTTTGGAAACCTGCTAGGCCATGTGGTCTACAAACAAGGCCTGATGGTGGACCCTACCAACATTGTTGTTATTATGAATCTGGAAGAACTGCGCAGTGTTAAACAATTGCGCGCTACTTTTGGGCACACTAGCTACTATAGGAAGTTTATCAAAAGCTACGCTCAAATAACATTGTTGATGGAGAAACTATTGAAGGAGAATGCTACTTATTGTTGGAATGATGATTGCATGAAAAGTTTAGATGTCCTCAAGGAGAAACTGGCATCCGCTCCCATTCTGGTCATTCAAAAATGGGACGTGGAATTTCATGTACATGTTGATGCATTATGTATTGCGTTAAAATTCGTACTCACACAGGAGGGTGTGGAAGGCGTCGATCACCCGATCCCGTTTGCAAGTCAGAGATTGTCCAAAGCTGAAAATAACTACTCTGCTACTGAGCCTGAAGGCCTTGCAATGGTGTATGTGCTCCAAAAATTCCGACACTATTTACTTGGCAGACATTTCAAGATGTACACCGACCATTCCGCGTTGAAATACTTGGTGAACAAGCCTGTGTTGGGGGGGCGCATATGCAGATGGCTTCTACTATTTCAAGAATATGATTTTGAAGTCATAGTCAAGCTGGGACGCCTAAATGTAGGACCAGATCACTCACGAATAGAGACAAGTGAGGAACCAACAAACTTTGAGGAGGGAATACCTGATGCACAACTCTTCGCAGTGCGTGTCGTAGATGGTCATTTCGAAGACATAATCCATTTTTTAACCACAGGGACCACACCGAAGGAATACTCAGTCTAGCAAAAGAAGGAATTGGTGGTATGCACAGCAGACTTTTCTGTCATCGCGAGGCACCTCTACAAAATGGGAAACGATGAGATATTGCAAAGTTATGTACCTGAATTTGAACAAGGACAGATCCTCGCGGAAGCACATGGAGGTGCTGCAGGAGGACATTATGTAGGACATGCGACTGCACAAAAGATTCTTTGTGCTGGGTTGTGGTGGCCAACCCTACACTAAGATTCGAAAGCACACTATCAGGCCTGCGACATATGTCAAAGGACTGGAAAACCGCCGCTCTATCCACAAATGACACTGGAGTCGTTCGAAGAATGGGCAATTGACTTTGTGGGACCGATCAAATGGCAGGGAAAGACGGGTGTGTGCTACATAATCACCACGATGGAGTACTTAACACGGTGGGCAGAAGCACAATTAGTTAAGGACTACACAATCGCTACGGCTACGAAGTTTTTGTTCAACAACGTGTTGACACGATTTGGGTGCCCAAAAATCTTAATGAGTGACCGCGAAACACACTTCCTTAACGAAACCATTAGCACGCTCACTGAGGAGTTCCAGGTGTATCATTAGCACAATACACCGTACCACCCACAAGCTAATGGGACAGTAGAGGCATTCAACAAAATATTGGAGATTACGTTGACCAAAGTATGTAATGCGCAGCGAAATGACTGGAACCTGTGCATACCTACTGTATTATGGGCATACATAAACCACATGCAAAAAATTGATGGGTCGGACACCTTTCAGGTTAGTCTATGGCGCGGAAGTTGTCATGCCGATGGAATACATCATAGCCAATTCGTGAATCGCAACACTTACAGGCATGTTGGACCGCAAAGCTTGGAAAAGAGGCTCACGCAATTAGAAGAACTCAAGGAAGAACGATTTCTGGTGAGCTTTCATCAGAAGGTATAAAAATAGCATGAAAAGGCTTGGCATGATCGTCATATCAAGTTGCTCACCTTCAAGGTCAACGACTTAGTACTGCTGTACGATAATAAATTCGATAAATTTTTGGGAAAGTTTAGAATGCACTGGCTCGGACCTTATGTAGTTGAAGAGGTTACAAACGGAGGCACCGTACAATTAGGTAAACTCAACGGCAAACCATTCCTCGACAAGGTAAATGACGGTCGCTTAAAGCTCTATACGGGAGGGTCGGCTATCTGACTAGTCAGCGGCGACAAAGTCTTCGCGACCCAAGGGGCCAGGCTAGGGCGCGAGACTATAAACATGCACAGTAGATGCTGGTACCGATGTAAGGAAATAATTTATCCATGGTAGGCTTAGAAGATTGGATGTTATAGGTTCAATCAACAGCTGCTTAGTACGCTACGGACCTTTCCATAGTGTAGGCATAGTTAGAAGGGCTCTATGCCAAGATCACTGCGCAGTGACTCGGGACGAGTCACGATGATTGTGTTGGGGGCCTGTTGGGAGCGGATCCCCCACAACATATTTTTTGGGCTTAAAGCCTGAGTTTTGGTCAATGTAATGTAAAGACTCCGCAAAGTACGAGCGTAGAGCACAAAGTGTACAATTTAGTCATAGGGTTGTCTGCCCTAAAATAATGTAATTTAATGTAAAGTTGTATCGTCCTACCCATGGTCCGTGGACCATGGGATTGTATAAATAAAGCAAGACGCTAAGGGATAGGGAAGTAGGAAGTAATATATAGATGCGAAGGCATGGTTAGAGGATAGAAGTGGATATGAAGTGTATTGGGTCGTAGTAGTAGGAAGAGGCTCTGCAACTGAGTGCTCAGAGGCCTAGTAGAGTCCGCGGCTGAGTGCACGGTCCCCTACAGCTGAGTGCACAGGGCAAGGTCGGGTCTGTAATTGGATTGAACTTAAAAAGGATTATTAATAAAGATAATTTTACCTGCAAGTATTGTGCATCTGTTCATGCATCTATATTTTGATGTTATGCATTATTTTTATCTAGTTATTTATATGTGCACACTTGATAAACACTTGTATGAATGCTTATGTATGAAAGTATTCCAAGTAACCAGCAAACATAACCTAATTAAGGAGACTTGGGTAATTAACACGGGTTGCGCTGCGCGAAGGCAGTAACACAAGACACAAAGTGCTCACTGGTGTGCGTAGCCCAGTAAGCACGAAGGTTGGATCGCGTCCCTATCGCCCCATATCAAACATCCCCAGGGTGCGAAAACCTAGTTCTAGCACCCTCCCATACTGCTTCGGGTGAGACCTCAGTCCACGCTCCGCGGACTGTTGCCGAAAGGGCCAGTAGTAGCAGGATTTGCTTGGTTAAATCAACTCTGAACCTGGGTCAGGCCCCACTAAGAAAACAATATGATCCGAATAGAAAATGGCATCAACCCATGGTATTGTAAGTGGCATCCACCCATGGTATTGTAAGTGACATCCACCCATGGTATTCATTCACCCATGGAATTTACCCATGGTATTGTAACCAAAAAATACTATAAGTAACAAGTCGCATTTTATAAAAGGACAAATTATCCACCACAATGTAGCTTTTACAGTTATTCTCTGTTTTAATAAAAAAAATCTTTGTGGTTTTGTTTATTGGGCTTTCTCCTCTTTTTCTTCTAGCATTTCAATTTTTTAGATCTTGGGGGCCTTCCCCCAAGATCTGGATCAGTGGTATCGGAGCAAGTTATGATTCCATGGGAATGAGGGTGTGATGCATATTTTAGTTTCAAATTTTGCATCAATATTCAACAAACTTCAAGCATATGCCACATCCTCCACAAAGCATTTTCTTGGGCCAAGCGGGAAGAATTTTTCTTTTTTCTTCTTTTTGTAGGAATGTTTTTGGGCAGCTAGTTCGCAGATCAAATCTGAAATTTTTTGGTGCAAAATTAACAAAAAAAAATAACAGATCAAGGTTCCCTGTGAAAAAATATCCAAATTCAAAAAAAAATCGGCTGAATTGGAATTTGGATAGGGAGATATAGTTGATTTAAAATCATTTATGTTGCACAAACATTTCTGACGACAATTCGTGGATGGTGGCTCTCCTATCTTTCTTTGCAATATTGGTACATAATTTCAGAAAATTGATTGTAGATCTGAGCTCATCTCGAAAAATTGCTCAATTTAAAAAAAAAGAGTCGAATTGGAGTTCGGATGTGGGAGATATTGCTGATTTAAAATCAATTATTTTTCAGAACTTTTGTGATGGTGGAAAAATTGCAACCCGAATATGAGATTCTAGAGTGTCCAGATAAGGATTTCCAACACATGGGAAGATGAAAAATGGTCCTTCTATTTCCAAAAACGGGTTATAATAAATATTATGAGTTATATTGACTGAGTTATGTCCATTTTAATTCTGGAGCAGCATTCAGAGTGGGTTCCCTTTGGAGACATACGCTCCCACCCAGCGTTAGTAGGCAACTGCTTCACATTCATCAGTTTCAGTGTAACAACATTCGGCTTGGGTTCTTTGGAGACGTGCCCTCCCACCCCAGGCTATGTAGGCACCTGCTACTTCATCAACAACCAACATCACTGTTATGGGTCAACCACAAAAAATCCTTATCATCGAAGTCCATTTGCTAGGCTGCACACTGTTAGTATCACAGTTGGTCACAAGCATTATAGGGTATCTCTATCCTCGGATCTTTGTTTGTCATAGTTATGGGTCATCCACAAACCCACACTTCATCGAAGTCCATTTGCTAGGTTGCACATTGTCAGTATCACAGTTGGTCAAAAGCATTACATGGTATCTCTATTCTCAGATCTTCATTCATCATGGTTATGGGTCATCCAAAAACCCGCGCATTATCAAAGTCCATTTGCTAGGGTGCACACTATTAGTATCATAGTTGGTCACAAGCATTACAGGATATCTCTATCCTCGGATCTTTTTTCATCATGGTTATGGGTTAACCACATAAAACGCTTCTCTTCAGTGGCTTTTCATATTCAACGAAGGCTTCGCAAGAGGGAACTTCACACAATGGGGACCATTGCTTCTTAAGGGGGGAGGAATGATCTGAATGGAAAATGGCATCAACCCATGGTATTCATCCACCCATGGAATTTACCCATGGTATTGTAAGTGGCATCCACCCATGGTATTGTAAGTGACATCCACCCATGGTATTTGCCCATGGCATTGTGACATCCATGGAATTTACCCATGGTATTGTAACCGAAAAATACTATAAGTAACAAGTCACATTTTGTAAAAGGAGAGATTTTCCACCACAATGTAGCTTTTACAGTTATTCTCTGTTTTAATAAAAAAAATCTTTGTGCTTTTGTTTATTGGGCTTTCTCCTCTTTTTTTTTGGAATTTCAATTTTTTAGATCTTGGGGGCCTCTACCCATGGTATTTCCCATGGTATTGTGACATCCACCCATGGAATTTACTCGTGGTATTGTAACCGAAAAATACTATAAGTAACAAGTCGCATTTTGTAAAAGAACAGATTGTCCACCACAACGTAGCTTTTACGCTTATTCTTCTTTTAATAAAAAAATTCTTTATGGTTTTGTTTATTGGGCTTTCTCCTCTTTTTCTTCTGCCATTCCAATTTTTCAAATCTTGGGGGCCTCCCCCCAAGATCTGGATCAGAATACAACCATTACCATGAAAAATGAAGGCATAATTTGGAGCATAAGCAAAGAGATTATATTTAAAAGTAACAAAGGTAGAAAAATAGTGATGTTGGTTTGACAACCCATTTTTCGAACTCAACAAATCAATATGACCCTCTATCCAAGTTGTTCAGCTCCTTGGAAGCCTCATCACATCGAAGGAATTTGATGTACTGTGTCCACCTAACTTGCATAGGTAAACTCATGTAAATCCAACGTCAAACGATTATTACATCCTATACTCATTTATGCTAAAAGGATACACAAGGAAAATCCTTCTAATTTCAAGGTATGTCAGGTAAACTTGAGGTACCAATTGGTAATGGCATCAGGGAGACTTGGCAGAGAATTTAACTCATAGATGGAATGTTTGAGCCGAAGTTGGTATAAGGAAATAAATAGCTTTTAAGAGGGCGAGCAAATTCATGCAATTGAAGAGCTAGCAGAGTTCATGCAATTCATGCACCTCGTTATGTTGAACACATTTTGGATTAGGTTCATCATAAGACATGCAGTTTAGGAGATTTGGGCATACGATTTTAACATGGAACGTTTGCCCAACTTAGAGAAAGAAGAGTTTGATCGCCAAATGAATCATCACACGACGACACGAGAGGAATTTTTTCATTTGTTGACCAAGCAAGGGGAAATACGAGCCACTGAGGATTATCTTTGTCGGGCGCTATTAGAATAGAAAATTGGTTTTTTGCAGACCAAAACTGATACTGTGAAATTAAAAAATGATACATTGGAGATGTGTTTGGCCAAATTGGAGTTGGTCATCGGGTGTGGAGCAAATGAACAAGGGATGGAAGGAAATCGGGCAGGGGAGCTGATGGTTTCTCAAGAAGCATTGGACAAGCAACAATGATAGAAGGATGAGGTAGTGGAGCAAGTTCATGCGCTTTTCCAAACTACGCAAAAGGAAGAGGAAGTGGAGCAAGTTCATGTGATTTTCACATTTGTGTTTAACAACAAATTTGTTTATCCACTATTATTTAGTGACCTTTTTGTTTGACATTTATGTCTTACTATTGATTTGTTTGTTAACTATTATTTAGTAAATTTTTTATTTGGCTTTCCAAGATTTCAACATAGTGTTCCAAGCACATGGTCAACATTGTGAGGCAAGTATAAGTCAAGATATTTACTATTGCAATTTGCAATTTAGTAAGCAAGTTTTCAAGTTTATCTTATTTATAATATATTCATTATTTCAATAATTTGTATATTTCTTATACTTTTAATGCTATATTTATGTTGATAGGTGTGTCTATTTTGGAATAGATCTTCTAGAATTTGGATTTAATTATCAATAATTATTAAGTGGATGGTAGCTATTTAATTTCCATGGAATATTTTAGAGTATTCTTAGTAGTATACACAAATCAAAGGTTGAGATTTATCTCTAAAGTAGTTATGACATTTTTTCCTTTTTAATTAAAAAATCCCATAAAAACAAGTGACATATTAAGCGAGTTATGGTTTTTTTGTCATGGGAGATTGATAAACCATGATATTGTAACAAAACCTATTTACAAATTAAAAATCTCTATAAGATAA
>APFE030370628.1:16605-37228 GCA_000404065.3 Pinus taeda
GGTCAACAATAAAATATGGGGTTGAGACCCATTAAACAAATAACAAAAATTCTAAAAGGAGTTAAGAAAAAATATGATGATAAAATACTTAAGAAAACACAAAGGGTCAATAAAATAAACTCTAATGAACAATAGAGCAACAACAAATACTATAAAAGGACATCCATACCTACATAGATAAACAAACAAACAAAATAAATCCCAAAAAGAAACCTAAAAAACTAGGAGGATAGGACAGGGACCCCACTTCTACTAATATTCCAACCATTGTCTCTATTCAAATTATTGGGTCTTTTTTCAATTTCTAGGGCCTCCCTCAATTTACGATGATGGAAATTACTAAACCTAGCAATGACTTGGGTCTCCTCAATGCCGATGTGATGCTTAGATTTATCTGCATACTTTACCAAAGCAGAGGAGTGAGTCCTGCCATGCTTGATGTCAATGGCATGCTCACGAATCCTTTGATTGACCGAGCGACTAGTCTCACCAATGTAGGGAGTCCCACAAGAGCATAGGATATGAAGGGTATTTACGTTATCACATGCTCTTGTGGGATTTCCTACATTGGTGATATTGGTCACTCGATTAATCAAAGATTCGTGAGCATGCCACTCACATCAAGCATGGCATGACCAACTCCTTTGCTTTGATAGAGCATGCAGACAAATCTAAGCATCACATTTGCATTGATGAGGCCCAAGTCGTTGCTAGGGTTAGTCATTGCTATCATCGTAAATTGAGGGAGGCCCTAGAAATTGAGGAAATAGCCAATAATTTGAATAGAGACGATGGTTGGAATATTAGTAGAAGTTGGGCCCCTCTCCCATCCTCCTAGTTTTTTAGGTTTATTTTTGGGATTTATTTTGTTTGTTTGTTTATCTATGTAGGTTTTGGTGTCTTTTTATTGTATTTGTTGTCGATTTATTCTTTATTAGAGTTTATTTTCTTGACCCTTTGTGTTTTCTTAAGTATTTTATCATTCTATTTGTTCTTAACTCCTTTACTATTTTTGTTATTTGTTAATTATTTATTAACCCTGTTTTATTTTTTTAATTATTTTCTTTGTATATATATATATATATATTTTTTGACTTGTGGTATTTTTTTTTGATTTTATTTTTTTCCATAATTATTTTATTTATTTAAATGAGCTTGTCTCGATAGGGTTTGACTCCTTTTAATAATTTTTATTTCCGTCCTTGTTTGGATTTTGACTATGATTTTTTTTCCTTGCTAGTTTTTTTTAATATTTGATTTTAATTAATTAATTTAAATATTATTTTCAAAACTATCGTTTATTAGTGTTACTTGGTTAATTTTGTTTTAATAAATTAACATCATAATAAATATTATTTTTCAAAAGCTATCCATTTAATATAGTTGTTACTTAACAATATTTGTTTTTAACATATTAATAAATTAATATCATAATTTAAATATTATTGTTCAAATATAGTCATTACTTGACATTTTGGTCTCTACATTGCTCTCTATTTAAGCCTTTGCCATGGTGTGCATCTTCATTTGGCTCTGATGACGAACCACACTTGTTGGTTTGAAAAGCATCAACCAAAAATTTCTCTTATGTGATTTCTACCGAAAGACTTTGCTTTGCTTAATTTATTATGGATCAGACAAGTTTGAATACAGAAAATAATGTATACTAAAAAATTATCAATTGTAAATAAAGATTTGTTATATCCTTCCTAATCAGGTACATTAATCATGGTGAAATATATGTGTTAATTACTTTGAAGGATGTTCCTTTGAATGCTCCAACTCCAAATCCTTGTGATGTTGAAATATTACCTTGTTTTATAATGTTCATACTAATGATACAATATTAGAAACAATAAATGTTAAAAATAAGTTTAATAATAATTAGCCAGTATTTGCACTCTAGTCTAAATAGCTAAATTAAAGTAAAAACAATTAAGATTTGGAAAAATGGAAGCCTATATAAATGTATATAGAAACTACAATCAAAATTAAAAGAAAAAAAAAGTAAAATTGGAAAACAAGAAATTACAATAAAAAGAGAAACTATAAAACATATATTTAAAAAATAAATTTCTAATTAAACTGCCATATTGAATGTAACAAAAAATAATGACATCAAGCTAATATCAACTTAAAATTTTCAGGATGGAAATTGTGTAATTAAATGAATTGGTTAAAAAACTTTAGCTATGCAACAGTCATATGAAGCAATCTAATTATACAACGTATTGAGATTCGAAGTTAGAAGAGATGCAAACAACAATTTTGCAGTTTCATAATCAAAGTCCCAATTAAAATAATATAGTGATAATATAGGCCAGATTATACTTTGCAAAACTTTGAATATAGGTTTTTTTAGTTTATACTCATTTTTAGTCCCTGCCCTCCGGGCCTGGCAGAGACTATAGCAACCGGTTTTGGTCGGTGGGCAATAGTTTGGCACGGTAACCCAGGTTCATATGTAAACACATTTTAACTTAAGCCAAAGTTTGGTGCCATAAAATATGTTTCCTGATGCTTCCCGATGCTGTTAACCAATGAAATCAACGCTCATCTTATTTGGCCTCAGTACGAGGTATGCGGCCTGAAAAGTTAGGAAACTGTTAAGGAAGGAGCTAGGTTAATTAAAACAGTGTCGCGTGTCTGAAGTAATGCTATCGCAAAGATAGCATTAATTCCTTAACATTTAATGTTAGAACTAACATTACGGGGAAAATGGCGTAGGTTAGGTATATTAACCACGAGACAGGTCTATTAACCAGGAGACACATGCCCTATATGGTGGAATTTGCATGGAAGCAGTGCGTGTCAATTTGCATGGAAGCGAGACTTTACTTAGCCTCCCTTAAAACGCCTTCACCCTCAACTGCTGCTTCATCTGCAACGCATTATGCTAATTCATATCCTCCTTGCGCTCCATCCTGCACCATAGCTCTCAGCTCTCGGTGGTGGCTTCCTGCCCGCTCCACCCTGCAAGAAGTAACCGACGACATTGGATGCCAAGGATGTTGCATACCAGGTATATTGCTGCAACGACATATTTTATAAAATAGAAAATAACCAGGCTTTTTACCAAAAGATGCAATTTAGTAAAAGTTAGTCCAGCTTTACTCCTAACAGAAAGTCTAGCATAAATCAATGCAAAGCATAATTAAATTCATTTTCTTGAAAATAAAATTAACAACCATGCAGTAGTCGACTTTACTCTAACAGAAGGTCTAGCTAATAGCATAAATCAGTGCACAACATATTTTAATACATTTTCCTAATAATGAAATTAACAAGTGTGTACTTGTCTGCATGAAGCAGGTCTAACAACCGGAGTCTGTGAAATTGAATCTGCAAAAACAATACCAGGCCTGCAAAAGTATCCTTTGTCTGGAGCACAATGCCTATCTTCGCGACACAGGCATAGGCCCTCGAGAGCACAAGCATCCTTATCCAACACGATGCTCGAATTTCCAATTTGCAGCAGAGCATCTATCCAGTCGTTGGAAAACAGGCCTTCTGGGTCATATTTGTGTTTTGCTTTAATGAATTCACCGTATTTAGACTCCGAGTACTTTTCCATAATGCCATGGAATGCAGTGTTGCGGTTCTTTCCCCAGTGAGGAGTGCCCCCATACTTGAACAGGGCCATCTGCTCTATTTCCTCCAACACATCTTCATCAAGCCTCAGACTCTCGCCCTCTCTAGCCCTGTAATATGTCATATCCACCGCCACAGAGTCATGCTCTGCGCCCAAATACGCAGACCCTACCGACCCCTTCACAAACCTCATCAGAATTCCATTGTAGAGCTCCAATCCGCAGAGACTTCCGGGTCTCAGGTCTCCAAGTCGTTTCACATCCTTAATGAACTCTGAAATCTTTGAAAGCTCGATCGCCACTGCAGTCTGATGAAAGAAAAGGCCCTTCACTCTGGGATCCCACGCACAGGCCATGAGCAATGCATCATTGGGAGAATTCAGACATGATCCAGAGGCCTGCATCATGTTCTGGAATCCTACTACAGGATAGCCATAGCCTTCCCCGTCCCTGTTATGGAGCCCAAATCCGCCACGCACCATGGCCATCGTCTCTGCCTCTGCGCACGCGCATTTCCCCATTCGGTTCTGTGAAGCTTCTTGAACTTCTTCTGAATGGACAATGCCATGACACATCAAATATCAATACCAATCAAAAATTAAATTACCAGTCTTTATACACATGAATTTGAGAGATGTATGTTATATACCAGACATGCGAGCAGTGGCTAAAAGCATGGTGGGTATGGGACGAAATCCAATGAAGTCATTCACACCATCGCCTGAAACATTCATGGAGACTCTCTCATCAATCCTGTAAAGCACCTTTCGTTGCGAAGGGTACCATCACGAAGAATTTAGTACGCCATGACAATTAACCACAGGCTATGCAGATTGAAGTTCTTATGCTGTCACCTGTACAGATACTCTGTTAACCTGCACTGTAGGGTCTTAGTAACAACAAAAAATCAACTTACATTCAGTGCTCCACCAAACAAACAATATTGAGCTGCTTTCCAAAGCAATATTGAGTTGTTTCATAGCCGCGCTGATATGCTTCCATCTGTAATGGACACATGCCAAGAAGATGTCTCAACAATTGTTGATATGCTTGCACATGGAATGCCAATTCTGTAAAACTAAGGTTCGAAACCCTACCAACTTGGATTGGCATATGCTAACGGGTTAACGATTTCGCCCTTTTCCGACTACAACCCAAGCAGTATTTCCGTCATTTTTATCTCCTGTCAGTTCCGCCGTCCGCTCTGACAATTCGCCGTTTGCAAACGGACGTTACATTTCACTGTGGTCCCATTGCCGGTTGTAGGCATGGACAGTGAGTTAAGATTCAATGCAGTGCCGCGATGGTACACCCATCGTTTAATTCTGTAGCTGTCTTCCTCCGTGCCCATTCATGATATTTTCAAAACCTTCCGCTCCCGCTCATAGTCCCTCCGATCCGCTGATTTGTCGTTGAAGCGTGAATTTAGAAAATTAAGAAAGATGCAATATGCAATGAAATGCTATTAGAGAGTTGTTTCATAGCCGCGCTGATATGCTTCCATCTGTAATGGACACATGCCAAGAAGATGTCTCAACAATTGTTGATACGCTTGCACGTGGAATGCCAATTGTGTAAAACTAAGGTTCTTTAAGGGTTTGTTTGTTTATTTCGGACATATGGCTTGTCCAAAGCCATTCTATCTCCAACTACAGTTTTGCATATTTTTTCTTTTTGCTATGTAACCGTGTTTTCTTTTTTTCTATGTAACCATGTGACTAGCCTCAGTCTTGTAACACTCAACTTTTGTGTAGATGAGTCTTGTATCTAGTTTTATTTTTCTTCCTGCTCCAGGCAGGGACTAGCTGCGGTGCAGCTCCTCTTGTTTTTATATAGATATATACAATTAGATAGCTAAATTAATACTTTATAACACGACCCAATAATTCATAACATGAAGATTGTCAATTCAACTACTTAGGTTGGGCACCATTTGAACTAGCAAATGAAACTATATATATAAATTATTAATATTGATTATATATATAGAAAAGAATTATTAATTTTTATATGTGTATTAATTAATTTAATGTGAATTATTATTTTAATTCATATGGTAAAGTAGATTTTATTAGTTATATTTTTATATAAACGTAGTCTTATGTCTAATTATAGGTTTATTAATTAAATATCTAAATTTTGTAAAGATTTATTAGATGAATCTTTGTTCTTATTGTTAATTATTTTATCTCAATATAGTACTCTTTCTTTTTAATTATCTACTTTCTTTTAATTAGTTAATTTATTTAATTTGTAATTTGTTGAATTGACACTTTCATTTATCATCTAATTATTCTTTCTAATTTAATTTTCTAATTTATTTTATTCTTTAAGGGATATATTAATATTTTAATAGTTTGCTATTTTATTATTATTTGTTAATGACTAATTCATATCTTCATTCTATAAAAGAATTCACAACACTTGCTTGTGATAGGATTAAAAAATCCTTCACACAGTTTTAGTCAGAAAAAAAATCTCTCAATTATATGTTGTGAAATATTTTTCTTAATAAATGTCATATATATATGTTAAAACAAAATTAAAATATAACAAATTCAATTAAATCCATTTATTATTTTTATTATTTTTAATTGAATCCACAATATATTTTATTATTGTTATTTTAATCTAGTACCTCATGACTACATCTCCCAAACCTATCCATATAATTATGAAAAAAATGTCCACTTAAATTTTGAGAAAAATAATTAAACTATATTATCTTAAATTTATTATTATTGATTCATTGTAATAATAATAAATGAATCAACTAACAGTGGGAAGTTGGTTACCCAACTTACTCCAACGAGGCCCACAAACTATTGGTGTTCCATCTCTTGAGGTAAGGATTTTGGTTGTTTAGGTTTTTCCCTTGTTGTTCCATGATAAATAGGCCCTTAAGCCTCATTGTAACACAATTCAGAGGCATGTAGCCACCACATCGCTTCTCAAAAATAAGCTACCATCATTTGAGCTAGTTTATTTCCATTCTAAATGTAAGCGTATTTCATTATTTGATATTAATGAAGTGAAGTGTTAATTCTGCCGCATCTCTGTATTTACGGTTATATATATGTAATTTGTTGCTTTCCTATTTGTAATTTGTCAGCCATCCAATGGTGTTGACAATGGGATGCAGGGGAGCCCCTTCCTTATGGATCTTTGGAAGACCATAAATCCTAGGAGTGAGAGGGCTACTCTCAATCAACTTCTGACTAAGGGAGCTAATAATGCTACTAGATTTTATGGCTAGAGCAACTATTTTAGAAATATTCTTCAAGGGATTCTTATTAAGTTTTCTGTAGCTTCTACTATTACAAAGGCGATCTAACTTTTTTCTCTAGTAATCATCCTTATCTAAGATAACGCCAACTCCCCTTTGTCAGCTTTAAGAATAACGATGTCCTTGTTATCGTTCATAGCTTTGAGAGCCTCAAACTTAGGTTTGCTAAGGTTTTTCTTGGGGGCTTAGCCTTTCTTACGACAACCACAAAGTCATGTCTTACGATATCCAGAGTAGCATGTAGTAAGTCCCTTATCCTGAATTCAATGTCACAGATAATCTCTTCCAGTGGGATTTTTCTAGGAGAAGGGGAAAAATTTAAACCTTTCCCTAAAAGACTATAAATAGGAGGATCAAAAGAAAAAATGGAAAGATTAACAACTCTATTATTAAAAGGGGTGAAAGAGATTTTATTTTTATATTATTATTAGTGTTAGAGTAAATAAATGAGATATTAGTTTATTATTATTATTATTATTAGTCACAATTTTGTTGTTACTATTGTGATGATCCAAGATATTAGAATCAAAATGAGATGAATGAGACAAGTAGCTCAAATGGGAAGAATGGGTTGATAGCCATGGAGGAAAGGGGTTAACAAAAGAAGGGTGATGATCTAAGGCACAACAGGAGACGAAATAAAGAGAGATCATGGGATCGGTGTATGAAGCCAACCATTGGTTGGAGGGACCCATGACAGATTGATCAACAAGGCAAGCCGGATTCAAAGAATGTAGCTCTCTATATTCTGAAATTCTACTTCTCGTTCCTCCTCTCTCATCCATTCATCCAGAGCATCCATAGTTCTCCAACATTGTGGATTGTTCTCATTCCACTCACTCTAGAGGTCGCTCCTTTTCTGATACCTCCAACTAAGGTTCAACTTCAAACATTGCTCCCAATCCGATGTGCTCACCTCCATCCAATGAATTTCCATTGGTTGGTCAATCTTCTTCTGATAGCCCTCTTGTCCAAGTCTACATGTCGCTATTCTACGATCCTAGATGCCCCTTGAAGCGTCCTGCAATATCAAACAATGAGGCATGCACACCTGTTAATTATCCCCAATTGTCCCTGTGTTCTATGAATCTAGCTTGTCTATGTGATCAATCTGTCAGAGATCCGTCCAGTCAATGGTTGGATTTGAACACTGATCCTAAGCTCTTGCTTTATTCCTTCTCCCATTGCACCTTAAATCGTCCTCCTTCTTCTGTTAACCTCAATCCTCCATGCATGTTAGTCCATTCTTCCCTTCAGACTCCTCACCTCATTCCTCTCTTTTTATTTCTAATATCTTGGATGATCACAATAGTAACAACAAAATTGTGATTAATAATAATCATACTTTCTATAATAATAATAATAATAATTAGGTGCAAATCGATAGGACAAAAGTCGAAGTCATAGGAGAAACGAATTTAGTCCTCATTCGAATCTGAACTAGGTTTTGAGTTAGGGTTTGGCCGCTGGTAACCATGGCGGAACGCGGAGGAGGGAGCATTTCCCCCTCCTACAGTCAAGTAGCTGCGAACATAAGCAAGGGAGATGGTAAGAATCACTTCAAGAAACCAACAGAGGTGACAATTGAGGATATTAACACAGGAAATACCAGACCTCATGGACAGGAAGAGAATCACGAGGAAGATAGCAGGGAGAAGAGGACAGGGGGTAGCAGTCAGAAAGTTGCACCTATGAGTACGACAGGGTTCTGTAAACCCAAGTCAACCATTATTCCTCGGGTAGTTCTAAGTGACCCAGCGATACAGGTGCACGGAGATCACATGGTGGAACATGCAGTGATCTACAAATTTATGGGGATTTAGCCAACGGAGAAGGCTTTGCACACATGGATAAGGAACCACTGGAAACCAATGGGGGAAATAAACCTTCACCTTTGGTCTAAGGGCTTCTTTACGGTGGTGTTCACAAGCTTAGAGGATAAAAATAGAGTGTTTGAGGGAGGACCTTATTTTTACGCTACTGAAGGCCTTTACATGCGACCATGGGTAATGAATTTTGTCCCAGAACAAGAAACGTTCACTTCGGTACCGGTTGGGATAAGACTCTACTCCATTCCTTTAGACTATTGTCTGCCATAGTCTCTAAAGGCTATCGACAATAAGCTAGGGCATTTTATAAATATATCAGATGTGACTCTAAGAGGTAAATACACTTCCTTTGCCCGAATTTGTGTGGAAATGGACTTATCTGGGGCACTTCCAGGCAAGATCATTTTAGAGGTGTATGACGAAGAATGGGTGTAGGCGATGGACTATGAACATATCCCATTTAGGTGTCGTAAGTGCCATGAACACAGGCACCTATACAGAGACTACCCATCAAATAAACTGGAGAGCAACACGAAAACTACCACAGGAAAATATCCCGAGGGTTTCACTAAGGTGGGGGGTAAAGGGAAAGGAGGAAAGTGGTACCAAAAGAAAATCAACAAGGAAGGGCAACCAAGCCACAATAGCTTCAATATCTTAGAAGAAGAAGTCAGAAACAACGGGGCAAACTAGGAATTGGATACTAATCCCACTGAGAAGGAAATGGATGCTAACATGGAGGATATACCAGAGAAAAAAGAACAAAAGGATGATATATCAAGCATTATGGATCTCAGCAGGGACCATGAGATGACCCCAAGTGAGGCGAGAACGGAGGACCATGAACTACAGGAGATTTTAGAGAGGGAGAATCTAGATCTGGAAAAGTTTCTGGAGCAGGGAATCACCAAAGGGGTTGACTCCCTACCAAAATAGGAGTATGAGAGGGTTCAATAGCCCTTCCTCTGGAGATCCCAATCGAAAGGTTCTGGATTCAAAAGAAACCATGACATCCAGGAGAATAAAGGGATGAAAACAATGGAGGAAACACAGGGGCACCCTTCCAAAAACCTAGGTAAGAAAAGAGGAAGGAAAAGACAGAATGAATTGTTGACCGAATGTGGGAAACTCATGATTAACTTAGGTAAGATGAAAGATCTCACCAGTTACTCCTTTACAAACCTTTCTTAATGAAGCTTACAACCTAGAAAATTAGAGGTCTAGGAAGTAAAAGGAAACAAAGAAATCTTAGCAGTAGAATAAAAGAAGAAAAACCAAATATGGTTTTTATTCAAGAAACAAAATGTTCGATGGACAAGATCAGAGAAATACATAGAAAAGGGTTAATCAAGTATGAGTATCTAGAGGTTAAGGTAGATAACTCGGCAGGGGGATTCTTACGCTTTGGGATCCACAAAAACTTGGAATCCTGGATGTTGAAGCATCCAGGAACTATCTATCGTTGGTGATTCAACCTTTTGGTGATAAAGAGATCTACATGATTACAAATATCTATGGTCCTCAAAAACTAGTAGACAAACTCAAGCTTCTCACCTCCCTTGAGGAGCTGAGAAAGAGATATCTTGATATGCCCTGGATTCTGGCAAGGGATTTCAATATGATCAAATCTCTTACAGAGAAAAAAGGTGGCACCAGAATACTAGGCAAAGACTCCATTGCCTTCCAGAACTTCTTAAATAACATGGGAGTAGTGGATACTGAAACAATAAATGACACTTTCACCTGGAACAATAAGAGGGGAAGAGCTTCTCTTGTAGCCTCTAAACTAGATAGATTCTTAATCTTAGAGAACCTCCTTCTCACAGGCCTTGACATGTCAACGTTAATCCTTCCCTTTGGAGGCTCGGACCACTAGCCTATCCAGCTTGAAGCCACTTTTATAGGTACAATGAGGAATAGACCTTTTAGGTTTGAGAACGCCTGGCTCTCTCACCCTAACTTCACCAACAATATTGACAAATAGTGGGTGGAAGATATGCACATTCAAGGCACTAAAATGTTCATGTTGCAACAAAGCCTTAAACATATCAAATCCAAACTTAAAGATTGGAACAAAAATGAGTTTGGTAATATTTTTAAAGCCAAAAGAGAATTTGAATAGAAACTCTAGAGGATTAATCAGATCATCATCACAGATGGTTTTACCAAGGAAAGGAAAAATCAAGCAGATTCTCTTCAAAAGGAATGGGAAGATAGGTGCATGCAATAGGAGATTTTCTGGAGACAGAAATCGAGGGTGCAGTGGATCAGAGAAGGGGAAAGAAACAGGAAGTTTCTTCATAAGTCAACTCTGGATCACATGTCACATAACAGAATTTCAAAACTCAGAGATGTTCAAGGGAAAGAGCTCGTCTCCCACAAAGAAATGGAATTTGTTCTAGTTCAACACTTCCTTAGCATAGCAAAGGAGCCTCTCCTCAATAGATCATGGTTCATTAACAATTTCACAAAGTACATTCCCAAGCTTGTGACCAGGGAAGACAATCACAATCTTAACAGACCATTGTCTAAATATGAGGTCAGTGAAGTTATCAATGAGATGCAAAATGGGAAAGCTCCTGGCCCGGATGGTTTCAATGTGGACTTCTTCAAAGCATGTTGGAGAACAGTCAAACAAGACATCCTTGATGTTATGGAAGATTCAAGAAGATCCAAAATGGTTTTGAAGGCTTTCAATGCCTCTTTCATAGCTTTGATTCCAAAACAGGAAAAAGTTATGACACCGTACAGATTTAGACCCATAGCTTTATGTATTGTGGTGTACAAAATTATTTCCAAAGTGATCGCTAATAGACTCAAGCCCCTTCTTCCAGCTCTTGTCTCAGAGGGGCAAACTGGTTATGTGGAAGGAAGACAGATTCTCAATAACATCATACAAACTCACGAGATGGTACACTCTCTTAAGACCATTAAGCAAGCTAGTATGATCATACAGCTTGACCTAGCGAAATCTTATGACAAGCTAAGTTGGTCTTACATCAGGGCAATGCTAAAATCATATGGTTTCAACCACAACTGGATTAAATGGGTTATGGCCCTTGTATCCACGGCTATTTTTTCAATCCTGCTTAATGGCTCGCCCTCGAGAACCTTTATGCCTTCTAAAGGTCTCAGACAAGGAGATCCGCTCTCCCCCTTCCTCTTTGTGCTCATGATGGAAGGGCTAAGCAGAGCGATCAAAATGGAAAATGTTGAAGGAAGAATCCAGGGACTGCAACTAACTAGAGATGGTGCTACCTCGACTCATCAACAATTCATGGATGACACTATGTTGCAGGGTATTCCCACGGTCAAGGAAGCCAAAGCTTTCAAACAAATCTTGAACGACTTTGCTATGGCCACTGGTACAGAGATAAGTCTTAACAAATCAAAGGTTTTATTTTTTAATACTGACATTGCTATTCAGAGGAACCTCACCAGAATTCTCGAGTTTTAAAGGGAGAAGTTATCTTCTAAATACCTTGGAATACCTCTTATAGACAAACCTCTGAGCAAGGGTGTGTGGGAGCCAGTAATTAACAAACTTCAAGACAAGATCAGGAAATTGACTTCCAAGATTTTGAATTTGGCAGGGTGTCTTGTGCTTACAAAGGCTGTTTTGTAGGCCATACCCATTTTCATGTTGTCAACTCTTCCTACTCCTAAAGGAGTTATGCAACAGATCAAGAATATTCAAAGAGATTTTCTTTGGGGTAAAGGGGAAGAGAAAAAGAAGTGGGCTTTGGTAGCTTGGGAGAAGCTCTGCAAACCCAAGGCCCATGGTGGTTTGGGGCTTCATGACTCTGAAACCCTCAGTAGGGTTTCGGGGGAAAAACTTTGGTGGAGGTGGCTTAAGGAATCGACAACTCCTTGGGCCAAGCTTTGGAAACATAAACATACTAATAATTGGCAGGAGAGGGATCATATCCGAATGATTGGGCTTATCAAGGTCTCCCACATTTGGAATCTTGCTTGGGAAAATAGAGCGATTGTCCAGCAGCATAGCTTCTAGGAGATCCGAGCTGGGAACCTGGCAAGATTTTGGGAGGATAATTGGCAGCATGAACCAAAATTGTTTAGGGAAGAACTGATTGCTCTCAAGAATGACACTGACAACAAAGGTTTATGTATGGTAAGTGACTTCTAGGATCAGACAAAGGAAAATGGTAAGTGGAGAATATGGAAGGATCTGGGCTAAAGTGGAGAGAGCCCTTTGAAGGCCCAGGCAGGTTCTCTGATTCTAGACTTGGAGCAGAGGAAGATATTGGTTTCATCCTTGTCTGACCAACTGAGATGGGGAAGAAACATAGAAGGAAACTTTAACCTCAAAGAATCTAAATGGTTGGCCCTAGGGTTTGACTATTAAAACCCTGATAACGTATGGAAGGACCTTTGGCAACACCCGCATTAGATGAAATTAAAGTTGTTTATGTGGTTGGTTCAACAACAGAAAACTCTAACTTGGGAAAATCTTCTGAAAAGAGGTTTTGTTGGCCCATCCAAATGCCATCTATGTGGTTTACAAGAGGAGACGACGGAAGACTTACTCAACCTCTGCCCTTTCACCTCTACCTTGTGGGATTGGGTGGCCTCAGTCTTCAGACAAACTGACAGGGACAGACTCAGTATCACCAATACTTTGAAGAATTGGAGAAAAGTCTTCTCAAGCAATGAAATCATCAACAAAGCTTGGACTATGGTTCTAGGCTTTTTAATCTAGGATGTCTGGAAAGAACGCAATGACAGGATTTTCAAAAATAAAACTGGCTCGACCTATAACACTGTTGCACAAATATTACGACAGCTCAAAGACACTATTGGAACCCTTTTGTTGAAGTCATTTGGGGACTAACACTAATAACATGGCAGAGCTCATGGCCTTAGAGCGGTGCCTGGAAATACTGATCGAGTCAGATCTGAACAATGCCATCATTGAAGCAGAATCTGAATTGGTAATTGATGCAGCCAAGAAGCTATGTAATGGAACGGTGCCTAGAAAAGTTTCAAAACATTGGCAACTTTTACAGCTCTTTCAGCGTAATCATTTCCATCTGCGAACCCTGAGAACGGTCAGCTTCATTCATGTGCGAAGAAAAGCCAATATGCTAGTTGATCGTTTGGCAAATGAAGGAGTACTTTGCAAGGAAAGTTATAGTAAGCATGCTTGGGATTTGACACCCTCAGGGAAATTGCGTGATGATTTTCAAAGACAGGTGGCCAAAGACATGGAGCACTTCTAGACCATGAGGAAAGAAAAGAAGGAAGACTAGTTGAAGCAGGAGAAAGCAAAAGCAAAAGTCAATCATTTCCGTTGATCCCACTTAGATTGCTTAAAACAGAGTTAATTACACAGAAGCGGTACTTGGTAAATAGTAGGCTTGTTGGAAGGTCGCCGACCACAGATTTTGATGGCCTCTATCATTGATTGGTTATCGGGTTGGAAATTGATCGAAGGTTATGTCTTCAAGCGAACCCGATGATTTATAGATTGGCAATTTATAATCCTCATCGGATCCATTTTGAGGGTAAAGTTTGTGCTAGTTTCCATTTCGATATCTCGAAGGACCGTCAGATTGTCAAGGGCATGATCGTGTGGATATAGGGTTTTAGAAGTGATCAGAGGTTAAGTCTTTGCACGGACCCCAAGTTTATACATTGACAAATCTTTTTCTCTGTCGGCTCCGTAAAGTAGGTAAGGGTCATGCATGTCTCCGATGCGACTTCTATTAGGACCATTGGATAACTGGGGTCTTATCGAATATGCCCTCGGGTTGGATAATGGGCGGAGGTTTTATGTAATATTTATGTGTAAAACTTCGAGTTTTGTTTTGGGTTTTGTTGTTGGTTATTCATCAGTGGGTTTTCTATTGCTGGTCTTTGAACCTGTAAATACTTGTAACATATGTATTCTTTCTTACGGTTAATTGAAGGCTCCACTATTACTTGACAAATAATAGTAATAATAATAATAATCATAATCTCTTTTCTATTGATTCTAGAAACAATATTAATAACAAAAACAAAATTTCTTTCACCCCTTTTAATAATAGAGTTGTTAATTTTTCCAGTTTTTTCTTTTGATCCTCCTATTTATAGTCTTTTAGACAAAGGTTTAAAATTTTCCGTTGCTCCTAGAAAAATACTATTGGAAGAGATTATCTGTGACATTGAATTCGAGATAAGAGACTTACCAGATGCTACTAAGGATATGATAAGACAAGACTGTGTAGTTTCCGAGAAAGGCTAAGGCCCCTAAGAACAACCTTCGCAAACTTGAGTTTGAGGCTCTCAAATATTTGAACAATAACAAGGACATCGTTGTTCTTAAATATGAGAAAGTGGGAGTTGCTATTATCTTAGATAAGGATGATTACCAGATAAAAATGTTAGATCACCTTTGCAATAGCAGAAGCCACAAAACACTTAATAAGAGTCCCTTAAAGAATATATATAAAACAATTTCTCTAGCCATAAAATCTAGTAGCATTGTTAACTCCCTTAGTTAGAAGCTGATTGAGAGTAGCCCTCTCGGTACTAAGGTTTATTGTCTTCCAAAGATCCATAAGGAAGGGGATCCCCTGCACCCCATTGTCAACACCATTGGAGGGTCGACCTATCTTCTTGCTAAGTTTTTAGCCAATAAGCTAAAACCTATTATTGGCTGGACTGAATCCTTTGTCAAATATTCATATTCGTTTGTCAACGAATTAAAGGGTATAAGGCGATCCAGGTGATAATTTGGTGAGTTTCAATGTGGTCTCCTTGTACACTAATATCCCCATTAACGGGGCCATTGAAGTCATCAAGCGCATTACTGATATAGATATAACTTATTTGGTTGAAATCCGTCTTACTTCTACTTTCTTCAGTTTTGTAGGTGAATTTTATGAACAAACTTTTGGTGTGGCAATGGTTTCCCCTGTTTCCCTAGTTGTGGCTAATTTATTCAAGAGGGAATTTGAATCTAAGGCCTTTTACTCAACTCTATTCTAGCCTAAGCTTTGGAAAAGGTTTGTGGATGACACTTGCGGCATCTGGTCTCTTAGTTGGGAAAAGTTGGAGCTCTTTTTCCAACATCTTAACAATCAATCTAGTTCCATAAAATTTACTATGGAATGTGAAATCGATGGCATCCTACCTTTCCTTGACGTTCCCATTTAAAAAAGAGATGATGTTTCTTTCTCCTACCAGGTTTTTCGAAAGAAAACTCACATTGGGAAATATCTTCATGCTAATTCGCATCATTTCCCTGATCAAAATTTAGGTGTTCTGAACACCTTAGCCACTCGGGAATTACAAGTTTCTAATGAAAACCACCTCAATGATGAAAAAGCCCATCTCCTTAATGTTTTTAATAAGAATGGTTATAGTAGGTGCTGGTGTCTTATAGCCTTCCTTAAGGCTAAAAAAGGTCATAGGATTAAAAAAGATCTTAAAAATTAGTTTTCAGGGGTACATCTTTTGTTTATCCAAGGAACCACTAATAATATTGCTAAGATCCCGAAGAAGCATAAGGTTCCTTCGACATTTATGCCCCTAAACACTATTTGAAGCTCCCTAAGACCAGTGAAGGACCTTGTGAACCCTAAAGATGGAAAAGGTGTTTATGTCATCCCATGCTCCTGTGGGAGGTGAAATTGCCTGCTCAATTAACTAGAGGATTTATGAGCACACAACTAACATAAAAAATGGAAGGTCCCACTCCTTCGCTTTGGAAAAACATGTAGAAAAGACCAAACATCACATATGCCTTGAATAGGCTAGGGTCATTACAAGGATTGATCATTTTCATCATTGTAAGTTTAGGGAGGCCTTGGAAATTGAAAGGAGGCTTATCAATCTGAATAGAGATGATGGTTGGAGTATTAGGAGGTGTTGGACCCTTGCTTGTCTTCCTAATTTTTTATAATAATTATTTATTTATTTAATAAGAATTTATGGTATACCTTTATTTAATTTTTTGTTTGTTTGTCAAGTTGTCTGTGATCCTCCAAGCTTGACTTGTGGCATGAGGAGCCACGACCTAGGGTCATCTAAGTCGTTAAAGTCACTCGAGGACCACACCCAGCCTAGGCCACACCATCCCTTAGCTGACTAGATATTTTAGCATGTATCCTCCCCCTAGCACAAGGCACAACCACCCCCCATGAGGTTTGATCCTGGGTGGCCTTGCTGATGAGGCCCACCCTTAACCAGTTGTGCTAGCAAGATTTGATGTATTCCTTTATTTCATATTTATTCAATTTTTATTCATTTATTTATTTAATTTATTTTAACTTTTAAATTTATTATTATTATTATTATTTATTTGGAATAATTTAATTTGACCTTATTATTTACTTTCATTTTCATAAACCTTCCTTTTGTTTAAATAATTAAATTAATTCATTATTTTGATTTATTTTATATTTTAGTTTGCTTATATTTTTATTTTATTTATACATTCATTTTTTTTCTCATTATTATTTATTAGTTTTATTATTTAGAATAATTAAGTTTGACCTTGTTGTTATTGGACGTCTGCTTTGATTAAAATAAGAATACTAATAAAATTAATTTAATTCATTATTTACAACTAATTTCCAATTGTTACTTTATTTACATTAAAAATTTGAATGATAATTATTTAGTCAAAACTAGCTGTTATATTCTAAAAACTAGAAATCATCTCTCTACATCTATTTAATTTGATAACATGACTTGGTTCTTCATCTTGTCCTGAAGATGAACCACACTAGATGGTTCGAAGCACATCGACTAAAAGTTTCCTATGTGATTTTTACCGGAAGATCTCTCAACATTAAGAACAAATATTGTTTAAATCTTACCTCCTCCATGGTTGATGGATAAAGAATCTCTGTCTTATCTCCCAATGTAAAAATCACCTCGCTATAATCGACTTTTGCTCAATTGTATGTAATGTCCAGTATTTCCTTCGAGCTCAAGTACATTTTCTAACTCGCTTTTGGTGGCAGAGCAAAAGAGAAACAACCACATGAATTTTGGTAGGCCCTAGTTAAAGGTGTGAAAACATTTGGTGAAAATCTCATCACATTGGCATTTGCCTCTGATCCCTCTTGACTCCCACAAATGTCATGAGTAAATCGAGTGAAGTGTTTCTAATTTCCCATAGAAAATCTTCCACTTGATAATCCCCCTATGTACCATCTACAAGTATGTCAAGTGTTTTTAGCTCAAATATATTGAACAAAGCAAAAATCATGCATATCGTTTTTGTTGTCGAACAATTTGGGAAGGGAAAAGGATCCAAGACATGGAGGTTAAGGGTTTCAGTGATCCGGATTTAAACAGGAACGCAATAGATTACAGAGATAACCATAAATGCAGAGATGTGATAACCATAAATAAAGAGATGCAGCGGAAATAACACTTCATTTCATTAATGGAAAAATATCGAAATATGCTTACAACCAGAATTGGAAATAAACTAGCTAGGACGATGGTAGCTTATCTCTGAGAAGAGATGTGCGGCTACATGTCTCTGAACTGTTTCGAACTTGTTTTACAATGAGGCTCGAAGGCCTATTTATTATTGAGAAACAAAGGAAAAACCCTTCACATTCCAAAACCGACCCTTAGATGATGAAACGCCAAATTGTGGGCCCCGTTTTGGGTAAATTGGTACATCAATTTCCCGGGGTCGTAACTTTGGCATACGATCTCCGTTTGACGCGTATGATAGCTCAATAGAAAGATCTATCCGAGAACTACCATTGTTGAAATGGGCAACATCGGTCCATTGCATGGACCCATGTTGCCCCTGGATTCCCCAAAAAACGTCGTTTAGGGCCTCAAAACGGCTCCGGAAGTTCAGGACCCGAAAAACTGCTAAAAATAGTAATTTGTGCTATAATTAAGGAAATTGAAAATGCTGACAGAGACAATGATGGGGGTCAAGATGGACTTGGCAGGTGGCCACCAATATCCACCTGGATCATTCCTCCCCCCTTAGGAAGCAATGGTCCCCATTGCGTTGAGTTCCTCCATCTGCTGAACTTGTTCTGCACTGTCTGATGTGTTAATGGTGGGAAGCATGGTCGATGACGGTCCACATTGAACACTTGGTGCAGGTGAAGGAATGGAGGAATGTTGGGCTCCAAAGCATTGTTCCCCACAAGCTTGGTACTGCTGTAGGGACCATGTTGGAGTGGTCTGAGCTTCTGATGGGTTCTGGTAAGGCGTTCTTTCTGTCGATGCAACCAGACTTTGTTGCCCACCTGAAGCTTGTGTGGTACCCCTATGGGTGAAGGGAAGTTGTTCCTGTGTTTTGTCATGACCGTATCCCTTTGCTGCTGCTGCTGTGTGGAGGAACCCTTTGCGGTGGTCATGGATGTAGCAACAATCTTCCCCTTACTTTGGGAGTGAACCATACAAATGAATTTCCTGGTCTGTGATATGAGCTTGTTGCCTTTCTTAGCAGTGATCAAAGATGTGGTGGTAGGTGGGGCTACCTCCGGTATCCTGTATAATGAATTATTCAAAGAAATAATGACAGCACGAGGCCTTGACTCATACACAGCATGTCGCCTCCACAAGTATGGCTGGCCTAATAATACATCACATACATCCAGAGGTGTAACATCACACAATACCTCGTCTGTGAATGGTTTGATGCTGTAGGGAAGGCGGCACTGCTGGCGAACTTTGAGATCTCGTCCTTCATGAAGCCACCCGATACTGTATGGCTGTGGGTGTGGTGTAGTCGGTAGGCCCAACCGCTTCACGACCTCTGCTGAAATCAGGTTCTTTTGGCTGCCACTGTCGACAATGAATTGTAGTGGCGAACCCTTCACCCACATCTGTGAGTGGAAAAGACGTTCCCCCTCCTCTGTCTCTTCGGGCTCATTCTTTTGGATTTTGGCAGTGGCAACAGTGGCACTGGGATCTGCATCAATGATCTGCTTCCCTTTGCCATTCCCCTTGTCGGGTTCTGGCTCAGGGTTGGAACATGTATCTGATTCGGAATCCTTCAACTCGGCCACCAGTGACTGCTTGGTCCGACACTCACTTGTTTTATGAGTGGGACTCTTATGGAACTCACACCACTTTCTTGTGTCTTTCTTCGGTTTCATGGTGTTGTTCTTTTCTTGCGGCTTTGACGGGTTGTCTTGTGTCACCCGCGTTGGCTTTGTCCTTTGGGCTTCGGATTTGCAGATCCAAAGTCTCGCTTCTTCTGTTTGAACTTTTGCTTGATTTTGACAGCGTATCGGTATGTCGTGCCGAGCGAGGAGATGTTCAATAACTCCATCTTTTCTTGGATGTATCTGTGTAGGCATTCGCGGTATTTGAGTACCGGATGTAGCTCAGAATCTTTGATACCCAACTGTGTGTGAAGGGTGTGAAAAATGTTTGTGAACTCAGGCACATCTTGGTCTCGTCCCTGCCGCAGTGTGGTCCATTTGATGTATTTGTCCTCATAGCTTTTGACAGGGTAGTACTGCTTCTTGATGGCATCTCGGAATGAATCCCAAGTGGGTGCGGCTGAAAATAGTGAGCCTGTGCTTTCATCCTTCTACTCGCAGTAGGTTTCCCACCAGTCCTTGACGTGGGGGCTGCTTTGAGAAGAGCGAAAACATCTTTTCCCGACTTGAAAATTCATGAACAGAAAAATAACCCTCTAGCAGATTTAACCATTTATCTCGTCTGCGTCTATTTTACCCTCGAAGATGGGGATTTCGAAATTAACTTGTACCTTAAAGGGCGTGGCGTTTCCAGAGTCGCTGCTGGAAGCCGATGCGTCACCTCTAGGTAGCCGCTAAAGGATCTGTGCAAAACTGTCCATCATCGCGTTCCGTTGTCGCTCGAGGGATTCTTTGAGCAAGATTTTTATAGGATCTCCTACTCCCTCATCTTTCTTCTCATCCGCCATTGGAGGCCGTCGGGATTTTCGAGGCTGG
>APFE030370628.1:40506-67581 GCA_000404065.3 Pinus taeda
AAAATAGTAAGTTGTGCTACAATTAAGGAAACTGAAAATGCTGAAAGAGACAATGATGGGGGTCCAGATGGACTTGGCAGGTGGCCACCAATATCCACCTGGATCATTCAGAGTGGCAGGGAATCAAACCCAGGTTGATTAAAGAGGCGAGCATGGTTGGTTACAGTGTTGAGAAAATATCTTGATAATTGAGGCTTGTAAAGACCCAACACTATCTCTAGCTTCCTTTAGGATTGCATTCATGCCACCTAGCGATACGTTTTTTGGAGCTTGCAGCATGATGTCAGATTTTTTATCATTCCTTAAATTATACTTGCATCCCCACAACTAATAGCATTCATGTCAATTTAAAAAATTGAAGCAGGGACCTTTGCCTTTGGTTCTGCAACTGTAATGCGGCAACATGACCTATGTCATTGTTAGGGTCCAACCATAACCCCCTTATTTATGTAATAGGGTCGAGTCATAGTTATAGTTAGTTAAAGAGTCAATAAAGCCCATATTAATAATTGTAAGTGGTTGACCCGCATTTAAAGAAAGGGACCACAGTTAGTTGTAAATGGGCCATGGTATTAGATCGATGGAATTAAGAGAACCATGGTACTAACCCATGGTATTGCATGTATTAATCCTATATAAAGGATAGAGACTCCCCATTGAGGAGCATCGTGTCTTATTTTGTAATTGAGCCCTGCTCTATTGGAGGTTGCCCCCTCGAAGAGGCAAGTGAACATTGCTTTTATCTCTAAATAATAAAATACATGGTGTTATTTCTCATCTTGTTCTGTGTTCTAGGTCGTCTTTCTTCGTATATTCGGTATTCTAGCACTTTCTCGTAGGTCAAGAGCATAGCAAGTGGTATCAAAGTGCTTTCCCGAGCTGGTGGGGTCTCCATTTTTAGCAGAATTTTTTTTTGGCTAGAGACGTGTTCCGGCGTCTTTAAACCATGTGATCTGTCGTTGAGTGCATAAACCTGCGGATTTGAGGAGGCATGCACGTAGGAAATACAAGAGGTGGTCACGCTTTTTGGACTCCCTTGTAACCCTTATGGGTACCCCTTTGAGTAGTAGCATATTAGACATAACCACGCACGAACTGTCTTCCACGTACCCTCTGGGTATATCGAAAGCCCCTAGGCTCACTTGAAACCTCGTCGTAGATAAATTGTCAGCCATCTTGTTGCTACAGTACATCGAGAACAACACTCGAGGAGATTACTCGCATGTACAATAGGGTAGTCAGGCAGTACGGCTAAGGGTATCTTTGATCCTCCTTAGTTAGTGCCCTGAAAGATTGGGCCAAGTACTACTGTTGGACCCTTATGTATATTACGATCTGTAGCACCTGACACTCCTTGAGACCATAGTTCCCTCGTCTCTCTAAAGATTCCCATCATCTTCTTTGCCAGACCAGGTCTAGCATCTAGGGTTCTATCGTCGCCGCAACAATCAGCTCCACCAGTTCAAGGCCTAACACCACAATGACATTCAGATCTAGCAGCTCGGGTTCAGTTGCTGCCACAGTCCAACTCACATTCAGTAGTTGAGGGTTTCGCAAATAGATCTGACCATTTGGGTAGGGAGGCTTGTGACTCCTATACCCGGGGGCGATTCTCCCAAGACAATGGGCATGATTAACTTTTCTGGAAATTGGCTACTGCAATATTGATAAGCGGGGAGTAAAACTCCATTCGGAATAGTAAAAAAAAAAAAACGAGTCTGAGGCCACCCGAGATGCCTATAAGAGACTTAGCCCATAAGAATCAGGATGAGGAGTTGAGCGCAGTGGTACCATTCACTTGTAAGCTTCAATTTTCGAGTGGTCCCAAATTTTTTCATAGTGACGACAAGTGACCAGGATCTGTGCATGGTAGAAACCAGAGCTCAAGCTATGGCCAATGAGAAGATTGATACCATTGAAAAAAAGTTGTTGAATTTAATGATGCAGATCCAGACATTACAAGACACTGTCACAAAGGACAAGTCGGCATTACAATCTGAGGCATATGATTTTAATGAAGACCATGAAGGAGAATCTAGCCAGCATCTTCACTTCCATGGAAATCACCAGCATTCCCACCCTCGACCTCCCAAGCTGGACATGTACAAATTTGATGGCTCTAATCCGTCAATATGGGTAGCACAAATGGAACAATATTTCACTCTGAATCGCATCATAGATGATGAAACTAAACTACATGTGGGAGGCCTTTACTTGGACCAAGAAATATGGCAATGGTGGCAGTGGCATTATAAATGTTGTCCAAAGGCAGTTACTTGGCAAGTGTTCACAAAATCCATTTATGACCACTTTGACCGTGAACCTAATTTTGGGTCATCTTACTAAGCTCAGACAGACAGGCACAGTAAACAACTATATTACAGCCTTTGAAAAATTGGCCTTCCGCACAGTAGGACTGGGAGATGACTTCTACTTGGAATGTTTTATAAGTGGTCTCAAAGATGCCATCCAAGCCCACGTCCAATGCACCACCCAGCCACATGGATGGAAGCTTGCACAAAGGCTGTCAAAGTGGAATGTGCTTTAGCAGCCCAGTTGCCTCGTCCAAATTTCATAGCCAAGGGAAGCCCCACCCAGGCTTAGGGCGCTAGCCAAACACTTAAGGTTCAAAAGTTTTCCCCCACAGAAATGGATGAAAGAAGAAAGCAAGGATTGTGTTACTACTGTGATGAGAAATACTCCCCAGGGCATAAATGCAAGGAACCCAAATTCTTTCAAATTGATGCTACTGATCACAGTTCATCTGAGGAAGCCCCACCCTTTGAGGAACCAGAGGAGGAAGATTAGGACAACTAGCAGGATAATGAGCTCCCAGATACTCCAGAAGAACCAATTATCTCGCTTCATGCTTTGGCAGGAATTTCTTCTCCCCAAACTCTCAAAATCAGAGGTTTTATTAAACATTGCCCTGTAGTAGTGCTAATTGACAGTGGCAAAACGCATAACTTTATCCATCAGAGAGTCGTAGAAGGTGTTCATTGTTTTGTCATAGCAGTCTTTAATTTCCAGGTCCAGATTGTTGGTGGGTGGACAATGAAATGTGAAGGATGTTGTGAAAATATCAAACTTCAGATGGGATATTACCACCTAAAGACCCACATGTTTTCATCAACATGGGTGGGTGTGACATTGTCTTGGGTGCTTAATGGCTCCGCACACTCGGCCCAATCGCAATGGATTTCCAGGAGTTATATATGAGATTTAAGCAAAAGGACTACACGCATACCCTCCGTGGACTCCAGGCAGGTACTCCTTCTATCATCTGCTCGCATCAAATGTAAAAGTTGTTAAAAAAGGGCCACCATGGAGTTATCACCAAATTTAATGCCATCCAGGCCTTCGAGCCCATTACTCTTCATATTCATCCTGAGATGCAACAGGTCTTAAACAACCACCCGTAGATCTTTGAAAAACCTCATGAGCTTCCACCCTCTAGAGGGGAACATGATCATAGCATCATTTTAGTCCTAGAGGCACAACCACCGAATGCGCGCCCATATAGATACCCTTTCGCCCAAAAGAAAGAAATTGAAAAATCATTAAGGAACTCCTGGAAACTGGTGTCATTCATTCTAACATCAGTCCCTATTCATCACCTGTGGTCATGGTGCTCAAGAAAGATGGGTAATGGTGCATGTGTCCAAACTTCAGGGCTCTCAACAAGCTTACGGTCAAAGATAAATTCCGCATCCTGGTTGTTGATGATTTGCGAGATGAACTAAATGGAGCTCAATTCTTTACTATGCTATATCTTCTAGCTATCACCAAATACACATGAAAGAAGTAGACATTCTGAAGACTTCTTTCTGAACTCATGAAGGCCATTATGAATTCCTGGTCATGCCATTTGGTCTCTATAATGCCCCATCCACTTTTCGGAGCCTCATGAATCACCTGCTCAAACCATATCTTAGAAAAATTTCCCTTGTTTTCTTTGATGACATTCACATCTACAACCTCACCTGGGAAAAACATTTTCAGTATGTACACTTACTCTTGCAACTGCTCCAGAAGCATAAATTATTTGTCAAATTGTCCAAGTGTTCTTTTGGCATGAAATAAGTCAAGTATTTGGACCAAATTGTGGGGCCTGAAGGTGTTAGGGTGGATCCCAAAAAGATCCAGGCAATGAAGGATTAGCCCCAACCAAACACCTTGAAGAGCTTGAGAGGATTCTTAGGTCTCACTGGCTATTATCTCAAATTGTTCCATAATTATGGTCGCATTGCTAGACCCCTCACTCACCTTCTCAAGAAAAATTCATTCCTCTAGACTGATGAAGCACAACAGGCATTTATAGCTCTCAAATAAGCCATGTGTTCCACTCCCATATTGGCACTACCCAACTTCACTAAGTCTTTTGTGATTGAATGTGATGCTTTAGGTACGGGTATTGGGGTTATCTTAATGCAGGAGGGCCGACCCTTGGCCTTCACCAACCAACAACTAAGTGGGAAACATCAGGGACAATCTACGTATGAGAAGGAGATGATGGCCATCCTACATGCAGTGGATACCTCGCTACCATACTTATTAGGGTGACGTTTCCAAATCCGCACAGATCATCAAAGCCTTAAATATTTTTTGGAACAACGGTTATCCTCGCCACAGGAAAACAAATGGCTAGCTAAAATGTTGGGATATGATTATGAAATGATTTACAAGAAAGGGCGCAAAAATGTCGTAGCGGATGCTTTATCACACCAATTTGAGGAGGACAACACCCTGCTAGCAATCTCTCTTCCCATTCCAAATTGGATTGAAGAAGCTTGCAAGGAATGGTTTTCACATCGTCCGTTCTCCCAAATCATTAATAACTTGCGAGAAGATCCTAATTCCACAACGGGCTACTCTTGGAAGGATGAGGTTCTTCGCTACAAGGACATAGTAGTGATATCACCGACATCCACCCCCAAAACACGCATTTTGGCAGAGTTGCACTCATCTCCCATTGCAGGCCATGCAAGCTTTCAAAATACTTATGCTCGCACTCATTGTTCCTTCTTTTGGACAGGCATGAAAACAAACATTCTTACTTTTGTAGCTAAATGTGATGTGTGTTAGCACCAAAAAGGAGAAACAGTCAAGCCCCCATGAACTTTACAACCATTTCCCATCCCTACCTCAATCTAGATGGATGTTTTTATGGATTTCATTACTGGTCTTCCGAAGTTAGGCAACAAGTCAGTCATCATGGTGGTTGTGGACAGACTTTCTAAGTATGCTCATTTTTGTGCCCTACCCCACCCTTTTACACCCACTTTGGTGGCTCAATCTTTCATGGATCGAATCTTCAAATTACATGGCATGCCCACTTCCATTGTGTTTGATCATGACCCGATCTTCACCAGTAACTTTTGGCAGGAACTTTTCAAGCTACAAGGGTCCCAAATACAACTAAGTACTTCCTATCATCCCCAAACTGATGGTCAAATTGAAGTCGTCAACAAATGTCTGGAAACCTACCTCAGGTGCTTCACTTTAGAAAAGCAACATCAATGGGTATAGTGGTTACCTTTAGCTTAATGGTGGTATAATACTAACTATCATGCCACCACCAAGATGACTCCCTATGAAGCAGTTTATGGTCAACTCCCCACTTCACCTACTTCTTATATCCCGGGATGCTCTAAGGTGCAAGCAGTGGATCAACTCCTACAGAACCGTGCAACCATGCTAGCTCGTCTCAAAGATAATATCCATCAAGCTCAGAATCACATGAACCAACAGGCAGACCAACATCGTTCAGAGCATACATTTCAAGAAGGGGATTAGGTATTCTTAAGGATGCAACCATACAAGCAAACATCACTCAAAGACAAGGGTAGTCAGAAATTATCTCAAAAATTCTACGGACCTTATCAAATACTTTATCGCATTAGCGAAGTAGCCTACAAGCTAGCCTTGCCATCCACTTCAAAAATCCATCCTGTTTTCCATGTATCATGCCTCAAGAAAGTGGTGGGGAACAATTGCAAAATTCAAACCCATCTACCTGAAGTGGATGAAGAAGGTTCAATTTGGCTCCAACCTAAATAGGTCCTGGACAAGCAAGAACGACATCTGCATGGCCGCACAATCAAGGAAGTCCTCATCAAGTGGAAATCCACCTCTCCGGAAGATGCAACCTAGGAACTAGCCACTATTCTTCAACAATTTTTGTAGCTTCAGCCTTGAGGACAAGGTTGTTTTTATGGGGGAGGGCATGTTAGGGTCCAACCCTAACCCCCTTATTTATGTAATAGGGTGAGTCATAGTTATAGTTAGTTAAAGAGTCAATAAAGCCCATATTAATAATTGTAAGTAGTTGACTCGCATTTAGAGAAAGGGACCACAGTTAGTTGCAAACGGGCCATGGTATTAGATAGATGGTATTATGAGAACCATGGTACCAACCCATGGTATTGCATGTATGAATCCTATATAAAGGATAGAGACTCCCCATTGAGGAGTGTCGTGTCTTATTTTGTAATTGAGCCCTGCTCTATCGGAGGTTGCCCCCTTGAAGAGGCAAGTGAACATTGCTTTTATGTCTAAATAATAAAATACATGATGTTATTTCTCATCTTGTTCTATGTTCTGGATTTTCTTTCTTTGTATATTCGGTATTCTGGCATTTTCTTGCAGGTCAAGAGCATAATAGTCAACCGCATAGAGAACCACAAAACCAAAGTTTCAATAAAGTTTTTATATGCATCCAAAAATATTTGATGTACAGTCTAAAGTAATATAATGCCACCAATCGTATATGTCACACAATAACATAAGAAATCATCCAAAACTTTCATCTCACTTTCAATATTTATATACCAAATAAATCATTTAAAACCTATCACTTTTGAATTCATATGAGATTTAAGTTCAAAAGATTCTTTTACAATCTTCTCTGCAATAAGTTTTATTGTCATAGGAAAAGGTATTTCATCCAAAGCTTATCGCTTTCACCTCACTTTCAATATTTATATACCAAATAAATAATTTAAAACCTATCACTTTCGAATTGATATAAGATTTAAGTTCAAAAGATTTTTTTACAATCTTCTCCACAATAAGTTTTATTGTCATAGGAAAAGATATTTCATTCAAAACTTATTGCTTTCACCTCACTTTTAATATTTATATACCAAATAAATCATTTAAAACCTATCACTTTCGAATTGATATAAGATTTAAGTTCATAAGATTCTTTTACAATCTTCTCCGCAATAAGTTTTATTGTCATAGGAAAATATATTTCATATAAAACTTATCGCTCTCGCCTCACTTTCAATATTTATATATCGAATAAATCATTTAAAACATATCACTTTCAAATTGATATAAAATTTTAGTTCAAAAAATTCTTTTACAATCTTTTCCGCAATAAATTTTATTGTCATATGAAAATATAATTCACCCAAAACTTATCGCTTTCAGCTCACTTTCAATATTTATATACCAAATAAATCATTTAAAACCTCTCACTTTCAATATTTATATACCAAATAAATCATTTAAAACCTCTCACTTTCAAATTAATATAAAATTTAAGTTCAAAAAGTTCTTTTACAATATTATCTGCAATAAATAATATTATCATAGGAAAAGATATTTTCTATCAAACTTATCTCTTTCACCCCACTTTCAATATTTATATACCAAATAAAGCATTTAAGATCTATCACTTTCAAAAGATCCTTTTACAATCTTCTCGATCAATTCAAAAGATTCTTTTACAATGTTCTCCACAATAAATGATATTGTCATAAGAAAAGATATTTTGCATAATCGAGTAGGTACTGCTTTCACTCTATGAATCACATATTTTTTATATTCTACATCGTGCTTTTTCGATAAGTCAATTTGTTATCTTACATATGGACTATCTTAGATCCCCTTCTCGAATCCCGTTATGGATTTGATAGTGTTGTCCCCTTCTCGAATCCCCACTTTAATGTAGGCCCTTGTTGAAGATTTTAATAATCTTTAACGAAATATATATTTTATTAACGATTTTAATAATATAAAATATTTTTAAAGATATTATTCACTATTTGATTCTTGTGATTTACTTTTAATGGAATGTTTTCTGACCATACCTTGATTTGTGGTTGTATTTTTTTATCCAAGAAGAAAAAAAACTTTGACGGGATTTTTATTAAAAAAACATATTGTAATTTATGTAATGTGTACGTTAATATTATATAGTTTGGTAAACTAATTCTTAATAATATTATTTAAAAGTAGAGAAACTTAAGAGCCAAAGAAAAAATGGCGGACGAGGGTTTTTGACAAAACTTTTCACGACACAAAGAAAGGTGCAACAGACCGTCAGAGACAAGTTGTAATGCCTCAAGCATGGGCTTAGTCAGGCTGACAGAGTCAAATAATGAACATTCAGATGGGGGAGACTACAGGGCCTCCCCCCATAGGCAACAACGATGGTCGCAACCCAAACAGGAATGAAACTGAACAACCCTTATTCAGGAACATGGAATAGCCACCGATCCAACCTGCTCAGCAGCAGGAAGCGAAAGATCTGAACAAAGGAAAGGAGAATACCTCCATAGGACCTGAAGAACCAAAGAAGGCAATGTCATCCACATGCAAGCCTATCGCAGCGGACCGCCCCAAGATAGATCTACCAAGTCATAGAATCAATGCCCAAGTACAATATATGAAGGATCATGCGCTTATTGGCAAATTCATTGGCTATTGTCCAACTATAAGGCCCTACAATAATGGATTACCTCAAAATGGAAGCCAAAAGGGCATGTTACCCTTCAGTTGGGCCCAAAAGGTTTTTTTACAGCCATCTTCAACTGCATTGAAGATAGGAACCGTATTCTCGATGGAGGCCCTTACGTTTTCAATGTTGTGGGTCTATATCTAAGAGATTGGATAGAAAGATTTAACCTAGACAAGGAAGACTTCAGTTGGGCACCAATATGGATTTGAATGTACTCCTTACCTCTGGAATATTGGGATGAAGAATCACTCAAAGTCATTGGCAATGGTCTAGGAGAATTCATAAAGATTGGAAAGGAAACAAAGCTACGACGGTACATATCATATGCTTGCATATGCATATACATGCGACTCGGCAAGGCTCTCACGGACTCGGTAAGCCTTCTTCATGATGACTTTGAATGGATACAACCCATAGATTATGAACATGTTCCCTTTAGATGCAGAAAATGCCATGCTCACGGCCACCTATTCCGTGACTGTCCCTTAAATGCAGCCCCCAAACCACTGACCACCCAGAAAAATCTGACTCTGAAGAGTTCATCAAAGTCGTAAATCGAAAGAAGCACACCAAAACATCCCCTCATGGACCCAAAAACCCCTTGCCCACCTTCTCTGTACCATCCACCAGTAATAGCTTTGATCTTCTATCAAACCAAGACATGCCAGAATCAGATATGTCCAAAATGGTTGAGCCAACCACCATACCAGCCACCAAGCCATCCACCATACCAGCCACCAAGCCATCCACCCCACCTAAACCCAATACTCCAGTCCACCTCTGTAGGCAAAAAAAATCAGATCAGCATCCAGAAGCTCCTCAACCCACCCCCTTCCAAGAGGAAGACACGGTCCTATGGTCAGCAAAAGGATTGGACATTGACAATTTTCTAACAGATCCAATCAAAACAACCCACCTCATGGCTGAGAGTAGCCAACAAAGTCACATGGAAGAAGAACCAGAGAGCTTTGATCTAGGAAACCTAGACATCTTCAGTCTTGAACAAGCTTGCAAAAAGAAGGAGTTTGACAAAATACCTGACAGGAAGCTCGAAAAGTTGGAAGTAGTACTTTCAAGAGTACACCAACAAAGAACCTTGGGCATACAACCAAGAAGCAGCTGGGATGGGAAACACACAAACAAAGATGGAAAGAAAAGGGGTAGAAAGACAAATCTACAACACACCACCCTCATTGGGGAAATGCTAGTGGAGTTCGGTAGATGCTCCAAGCTGACCAAGTATTACCTATCATTACCAACCGGTCAACCATGAAGCTCATCTCATGGAATTTAAGAGGACTCAACAGTCATGGGAAATATAGAATGATCAAAAGCATGATACAACATGAAAAACCCCATATCTTCTTCATGCAGGAAACAAAATGCAACAATAGCACATTGGATTCTATTCTCTCCAAAGCTTGCCCAGGATGCCAAACCGTTACTGTTGATGTGTATGGTGCATCGGGAGGGCTTGCTATCGCTTGGAATACACACAATATTTCACTCACAGAATTTGATGTCTCCCATCATTTTATACAGGCTACCTTTCACATCATGGGAACAAATATACATGGTCATTTGACAAATGTATACTTCCCTTAGGACTCCATGCAAAACAATGCACTGCTAAACACGTTGGAAAATCTCAATTCCACAAGAATACACCCACTCTGGATCACAGGTGGGGACTTCAATATGATCACTAAATTGGAGGAGAAAAAAGGCGGCAGAGTAAAATTGGACAATAAAAGCAGATGCTTCAGAGATTACATACAAAATAACCGGCTAATAGATTTGCCATTCAGTAATGGTCTCTACACCTGGAATAGCAAAAGATCAAGATCTCAACAAATTGCCTCTCGGCTGGACAGATTTCTAATTTCAGATAACTCAGTACATTTGGGAGGCAACATCATTGCTTCAATACTACTCCTATCAGGCTCATATCACTGCCCATTTCACTTCAATGGACAAGACCTCGAGACTCAATCAGGAAACCTTTCCAATTTGAAACATTCTGGCTCACACAGCCAGATTTAAAAAATATAGTCAACTCAGCTTGGGACAACTTTACTCTTCCTGAAGGGTCAATTATGTATCAATTTCAACAACAACTCAAGCATCTTAAATAGCAAATCAAACACTAGAATCGCTCTACCTTCGACAAAATATTTCAAGGTCAAAAACTGCTCGAGCAAAGCATGATAGAACTCCAACAGAAAATCATTGAAGGCAGCAGAACCGAAACACTGGTAAATCAAGAACAAGATCTCCTCACACAGATAGAAGAAAGAAGGAAGCAAGGGGAGATGCTCTGGAAACAAAAATCAAGAAATAGATGGTTAAAAGAAGGGGAAAAAACACTAAATTCTTTCATCGCACGACTATCCAGAGAAGAATGCATAACACCATTGCACATCTTCAGAATCAATAGGGAGAATGATTGGAGAAACATGAATACATTGAGAGAGAGCTCCTTAACCATTTCAAAACAGCACATCAAGATCTGCCAATAGATAGATAGCCTGCTATAAACAAAATTCTCCAACATATTCCAAAAATCATCACAGAAGAGCACAACCAGCTATTACTTCGACCAGTCACTATGTTGGAAGTAGAATCAGCATTAGCTCCACTGAAAGATAGGAAATCCCCTGGAGACGATGGCTTCACCTCCAACTTCTTCCATCACTTCTGGGAACTAATCTAAATGGAGGTTTGGAAGGTTGTAGATGAATCTAGAACTATGCATTGGCTTCTTCCTTCTCTCAATGCTACATTCATAGCTCTCATCCCCAAAGAAGATCAGCCAAGCACTCCAGAGAAGTTTAGACCCATCTCTCTCTACAATGTCATATACAAAATCATTTCGAAGGTCATCACCAACCGTCTCAAACCACTACTCCCACTACTCATCTCACGTGAACAATCAGGATATGTAGAAGGCCATCAAATACTGGATGGCATAATCCTAACTCATGAGATCATACATTCCTTAAAGAACAACAAACAGGCAGGTATGCTTCTCAAAATTGACTTATCCAGAGCATTTGATAAATTGAGCTGGACTTACATTAAACAAATGCTTACTGCCTTCAGTTTTAGCCCGACCTAGATCAGATGGGTTATGAATTTAATATCCTACACTTTCTTCTCTATCTTAGTTAATGGTGCTCCCTCAAGTCCCTTCTCCCCCTCTAGAGGAATTCGTCAAGGAGATCCCCTATCTCCCTTTCTTTTTGTCCTCATGGCAAAAGGCTTGGGTTGCCTTATAAAGCATGTTGTTTAATCCCAAGACCTCAGAGGCATCTCTCCCATGGAACCTTTGCCATTGCTCATCAACAATTCGTGGATGATAATATGTTGTTTGGACACCCCGTAGTCCACGAAGCTCACTCTTTCAAAGCCTTGCTAGACACTTTCTCTCTAGCTTCAGGAACCACAATAAACACTGCTAAATCTCAAATTTTCTTCTTCCACACTCCCCCTGCAACCTAAAGAGTCATTGCCCGAATCATAGGATTTTCATTGGCCAAACTACCCTCCAAATATTTAGGTTCTCCATTGATAGACTCGGCAATAAAGCACGCATCCTGGTAGCTCCTCCTCGAGAAAATTGAAGGTTGGCTATCATTATGGACTTACAAAGCTCTCAATATGGCAAGCAGGCTTATTTTGATCAAGGTTGTACTACAATCTATGCCTCTTTATCTTTTCTTAGTACTCGCAACGCCGAAATGGGTGCTCAAAAATATCAAAGATATGTAGTGCAACTTTCTCTGGGGCTCCTTAGGGAAAAATCGCAAATAGGCACTAGTAAAATGGTCGACAGTTTGCACACCAAAAAAGCAGGGAGGTCTTGGATTGTGCGATCCTCAACATAGTAATGCATTGATGGGAGCAATATTATGGTGGCAATGGGTATCAAGCCCACACACGCCATGGGCCAAACGTTGGATTGCAAAATATGCGAATAGTCGACCGCCGAAAGAGCTAATTAGAATCACCAATACAGATGCAGGCTCTCTAATTTGGAATGCAGAAAAACAGCATAGAGCGCTAATACAACAACATAGTTTTTGGGAGATACGAGATGGTTGTACTGCTAGATTTTGGGTAGACTCATGGCAACAACGACCCAAAATTATAGAAGTCATCCCTCCTCAAAATCTTGAAGGAAATAATATCAACCAAAATGACAAAGTCTCTCAGTACTGGACTCAAAACATCAATCAAGGATTCAGGCAATGGAAACAGGTTGAACAAATAATTCATCAAGAGATGGAAGACTACTACAAAGAACTGCACAAAGAGCTCACCAATAGGAAAATCAGATACACAAACAAAAAAGACGTTTTAAGATGGGGCTACACCCCGAGGGGGATATTTACAACAAAGGAAGCATATATGCTGATGCTTCAAACGCAGGAACGAGTAGACCTCGTCTGGACACACTTATGGATCATCCGAATATGGCCCAAAGTTTCTACATTCACTTGGCTGCTTTATCATCAAAGAATTCTTACATGGGACAATCTCATCAAAAGAGGATTCTAGGGACCCTCAAACTGTCCTAATTGCAAGAAGCAAAGCGAAACTATTCAACACCTCATGGATTCTTGCCACCTAGCCAATCAATTATGGGAAAAACTCACCTTTAGATGTCAACGAACTTGCAGAATATCAGGAGATATTACAAGTACCATTCGCAATTGGGCCCTTGCTCCCCACAACAGAAAGCTTCTAAATTCTCTATGGACAATCCTACCTGGTCTACTGCTATGGACAATTTGGAAGGAAAGAAACAAAAGAATTTTCAAAAACCAAAGCACTCCACTGGAAATCATTTGGAACAATCTATGCCAGAACATTCAAGAAACCCTAGACCTCCAAAAATGGAGAGTAGAGGACCTCCCCACTCAGGCACAAGAACAAAATATTTGGGAAAACTGGAATATTCAGATTCCACAGGTTCATGATGATCACAATGAATCCACAATCAATATTAAGCCACCCACTTAATAGAATCCCCCTCCAACAAATGTGATCAAACTAAACTTCGATGGGGCCTCAAAAGGCAACCTAGGTAAAGCAGGACATGGAGGCATATTCAGAAATCATGAAGGCAAACCTCTATGACTATACTTTGGATCAATTGGCTGGGACACAAATAATTCAGCAGAACTGGAAGGATTATGGCAAGGAATGAGTCTAGCTAATCAACATAACTTTCATCTTGTTATAATAGAAGGGGATTCTCAAATCCTCATCAACATGGCTACCCAAATACAAATGGGGACCCCAGCTTCGAAAGTAGCCACCAGTTGGAGACTGGCAGCTCGTCTAGAACTAATAGAGCAATGGATAAAAAATAGAAGAGCCATCACTTTCATTCATGTCAAGAGAGAGGGCAACAAGGTTTTTGATCTTCTGGCAAACATAGGAGTTGAACATGATCAGGTACTCCAATCAGAATCCATCAACATCCTAAATGATAAAACTCAATCACAACAATGTACTGACTTGGTGCATAAGGAAGCACAACTCCCGGATGCGGGTGTATGTCGGAATTGATATGCTAGCGGGGGAACGGGACGGCAAGTGGCCTGGCCACATGGCCCTCCGTAATCCCGCACACAAAACCATAAAACAAATTAACAACAATAGTAAATGGCATTTAATTAAGACGACTCTCTAATCAACCTGGCTGCATCTACCCGCCTTAGCTTTGCTTAATGGCGCCCTCTGGTAATTTCAACTCCACCTCCTTTGTCTCTAATCCTTTGCCTCTGCAATGTCATTGTCCACTGGCTGCAGTGGAACCAAGCTCACGCACTACTACGGGTAGGCGTTGCAACATTCTATGTTGCATTGAATTTGGCCCAGGTAATCATTATTCGCAGAGCTTTATCTGCAACCTCATTCTCCATTATGTGTTTGCTGCTATTCCTTCCTCTAAGCCGACCTCTGAACCTGTTGTGCCTTCTCAACTCTCTGAGTCGCCTCCTAGCAGATATTCTCTTCGCTTCCAAGTCAAAATGCCTAGGCTCCGCCATAGAATTCGAAGCAGAAGAGGGAGTAGCAGAGGCAGACTGCCTTGCTCTCCACCTTCTCATGCCTCAGACTCCTCATCCCCCTCGGCTCAATTGGTCTCTGGCTGCTATCCAAACACTCGCAGCGGCCGCTCACAAGCTCTTCGCTTCCAACCGACGCAATCCGCCTCTCCAACCATTAAGATTCCTTCCAGCACACAACAACCCCTTCGTTTAGCCCAGTTCACTTATCGCTGCTCCTTGAACCAACCAGTCATAATAGCCACCATCTCAATTACCTTCCACGAGGAGCCAGCCAATGGAGAAGGAAGACCAATTTGTGAGGAGCCAGCTACGGATGATGGAAGACCACACTGCACAAGGGAGAAGAAGGACAATCCTCAGGACAAGAACACTGCGGAGGAGAAGAACCATGACCCTCAGGCGAAAGACGACACAGGTATGATGCAGCAGGAAGAGGACGACATTGATCCATACAGGTGTTTCATCATTGAGGAACACCCGTCGCCGCCGCATAACCCCTGACTTGCTAGCACAACATGCCACACGACTTGCCACACGTCATCGAGTCTCAAGTTTCTGGAATTACATCAATAGGGTTTTTTTGTGCATTTTTGCTACTGTGATTGATAACTGGTTTCCCCTGCGCGAGTAGCAATTTCATTTTTGCAATTTCTTTTTTGAACTGGACTAGTTTCTCGTTTGGGTAGTCACAATCCTATTTTGCTATTATATGCCTTGAACCATGGCACAGACATGCAAAGGCCAAAGCCTCAGTGTATCACTATGTTTTAGTAATAGAATTTAGAATTATTTAGAAAAAAAAAATAAAAAAAAATATAATATATATAGTTTGGTTGTGGATTTAAATGTATGAGGCTGTAAATTATGTAATGCAACATATGTTAATATTATCTAATTTGGTTGTTGATTTTAATGTAGGTGGTTAAAATAGTTATAAATAATAATTTTTTTAAAATTATTAATTTAATTATCTAAAAAATTAAAATAAATATATTTTTATGTGTATTTTTTAAGAAAAAAAAAATATATGTAACAAAATTCTATTATATTATATTGAAAATTACAAATATATAAAAAAGTAAATTTAAAAATAATTTTTTTGAATAGTAAAGAATGAAAGATATAGATTATGATTCATGTGATTAAATTTTTTCAGGGTTTTTATTTTATTTTTTTATTACGATGATATGGTACTTTGATGGACTATACATACATTACAATATATTAGGGTATTAATGGTAAATATACACATAAAAAGCTAAGTTTTTATATTTTATGTAGTTAGTTGATTTTTATTTTGGTCAAAATATCCATGATATTATATTATGGGTGTAACACTAAGAATAACTTTCGAATTAAATAATTTTGAATTTGTATAGTATAGTACAATAAAGCATTTTAAATGCATATTTTATAAATAAACATTATAAAAATGAATTTTGAATAAATGATTTTTTTTATGTATTAATAAATAAATATAATTGGTAAAGGAGTTGTTTATAAATGAGATGTTTTGGAATTTTCTAGGTATTTGTGATATGAATTTGATGAAAATAATGTGTTGAAATCTTGATTTGTATTGTTTAAACTAGTTTTTTTTATTGCATATATGGATTTAGCACCCAAACTCATGGGGGTTTTAGATAATTTGTGCTAAAATCTTGATTTGTATTGTTTAGACTAGTTTTTTGACTGCATATATGGATTCAGCACCCAAACTCATGGGGCTCTTAGATTGTGAAGAGTTTGCCTGTCAAACTTGTGATTTCATTGAATCCTTACTGGACAAATTAGATTAGAAACCTATAGGGCTCTTAGATTGTGAAGAGTTTGCCAATCAAACTCGTGATTTCATTGAATCCCTACATGACAAATTAGTTTGGAAACCCATGGGGCTCTTAGATTGTGAAGAATTCATCTATCAAACTTGTGATTTCGTTGAATCCCTATAGAACAGATTAAATTGGAAAATAACCCTAAATTAAAAAAATCTCACTTATAAACAATCTCATTGGTAATTCACTTTTAGAATTTTGACTCACTAAAAAACTATAATGTAATTATTTTTATCTCATAATTTTTTAGAAGTAAAAAAATACATACATCTATAATTAATTAAAATTATATCATTAACTAAACTTAGGAATGCAAATTTATTTTTCTTCAACAAAATCATGCAAAAATAAAATGTATATATATATAATAAAATCTTATAAAATTATAATTTCATCTTAGTTAATATTGAAAATATTTTTCAATGAACCGTGCACTCCATCATTAATCTATTAGAAAAGAAAATGATTCAATCAATAAAGATTTCAGTTGTCTAGGTTATTTATAATAATTTATTAATAAATATTAACCAATAAAAAAACAATATTTAATTGAATATTTGAAAAACAAATATGAATAAGTTTTCAAATTATATATACTATTCATATTATTTATAATTATTAGAATCTTAAAAAATAATTGTAAAATGTAATAGTGAAATATTTTATTTATTTATTTATTTATTTATTTTTTTTAAACGATCGGATATTGATTATATTGCAAAAAAGGAGAGGAGCATACTCCTATTACATTCGATGGGTTTAGATTCAAGTAGAAAGATGAAAATGGGAGCACAATCCCTATTTCTAAGCTTGAATCTAATATTCTATGTATTCCTTTGACTAGCTTGGCATATTGCCTTACATACTTTCCTAGAAGCAAAATAAACTTGCAATACATTCAAATTAAATGATTTCTCAATATTGGTTGACTGAGTGCTCATGTTGAGAGTGGTGCTTCTTGCTTTGCTAAGCGGATTTTTCCCCTTCCTGGCTCTGAGTGATTGACTTTATATAGGCTATGGCTTCCTCAAGATGTTTGCATTTGTTTTCGAGCTCTAGTATTTCGGCTTTCTGATTATCTATATCTCTCTGTTCGTAGATGTTCTCTATTCTCATTTCTGACCTGAGATCCTTGAGTGCATCGTTGAACCTGCCTATCATAAACTTATTTTCCCTGCATGTTGGGCATTCGTCATTTTTTGCAACTCTTTCTATAGGATTGCACTTCATTTTGATCCACTGACTTGCTATATTTTTTGTAATTTTTCTATTCCTCTGGTATGTGCTCTTGTGGTCTTACTGTCGTATTTAGTATGCCTTCTACTGAAATTGTTTTGCTCTGCTTCGCTGTCCTTAGAAAAGGAATTTGATCTATAACAGCCTGTTACTGCCCAATAGAGACTGATACACAACAACGCCCAATCTGGAAAAGAGGAAATGCTCTGAACTTGATTTGAAGAGATGTTCTGTAGCCGATTTAAAAGGATGTTTGCTGATATTTTTCTGGAGGCTGAGTGGATAATGAAGAAAACACTATGAGAAGACAAATGACTCTATAGGAGATGATGAAGATTTTGATAAGAGGGAGACACGCTGATAGATTGACATAGAGGAATGAAGACACAGAGCAGAATGCTATATCGATTCAAGGGTGGGTTACACAGGGAGTTATTGAGAGCGCTATGCTTATTGGGGGAAACGAGATTACAAGTGTTGTTACAGTGTTTGGAGATGGCTGATAGTGTAAAGGAGAACTCGCAGAGGGACAACAAACGACACGTGTATGAAAACGCCTAACTGAGAGAAAGGTTCACTAATAGCTTGACATAGGTAATTGAAAACGTATATCTGGAAACTTTTGCAATTCAAGGGAGAGTTACACAGGCTAGCATTGAGATCATTATAACTATTAATGAACGCAAGGATATGAGTCGTGTTGCAGTGTTTGAATATGGGCATTTGATTGCAATTTATGAACTCATATTTTTCTTGAAACTTTTCACTAATATGACATAAATCAACTCAATTCGGGTAGAGAATATTTCTATCTTCCTTGGCCCGCGGGCTTGGGATGGTGGTAGATTTGATTTGGATTTGATAATTATACTCCTGTAGATACCCATTGAGTGCATCTACTAACATATCTACCTTATGATCTTCTGGTGCACTCTCATTGTTGTTTTGATTTTCCTCATACTTTTTTCCATTTTTTTTCTCTTTCTTCATGAAGAATGTAATAGAGCTTATCAACCTTTTATTATGTTCTCACATGACATGTTTGAAGCTGACCCTTCCTAGTCCTTTTATATTCAATCTTATCCTCTTGTATATTCTGTTCATTGCCGAATTATTAGGATTTTTACTTTTGATCATTGCATCAATAACAATTGCGGAGTCTCCTATTATTATAAAATCTCAAATTTATTTTTCTCTTAATATCCTTGATCCTAATAGAAGGCTTTAGGCTTCGGCTTTTTTATTTGTGGTTTCTCCTAGGCCCCATTCGTAGGTGACGATCTCTTTCCCATCTGGATCACTTATCGCTTCTCCTATTCCCGCTTTCCCTGGGTTGGTTTTCGATGCCCCATAAAAAAAAAAAAGACTGAATCTATTTTGTTTTTTTCTCCACTCGTTGAGTTCCTTTTCACTCATCGTTAGTTTCCAATTTCTTGACGTAGGAGCTTTCTTTGGTCCTGCTTTCCGAATGTTTTCCAATATAGCTTTCCCAATCCAATCTCTCTCCTCTTGCTAAAGATGGTTGTGATCCACTGCTAACATCCCTTTAGTGTTTAAAATTTTTGAAACTAAACCCCATGTTTTTGATAAGATTTTACTTGTTCTTGGCTTTTGATCTTTGAAGATGAATTTATTTCTAGTTAGCCAAATCTGCCAACACAATACTGTTGGAAGGCATTTCCAGAGCTTGATTATTGTAGCCTTGTTTTTTGTAGAGTAAGGGTAATTCTTCTCTCATGCTTTATAAAACTCTGAGAAAGTGTTTGTGAAGTTTAAATTGATTTCCAACGGGCTTGAAATCTGCTTCCAACATTCTCTGGCTATCCTACATTCCAAGAAGAGATGTTAAATGGACTCTTCTTCTATCAAGCACATGGAACACTTGGAGGGACCCTGAATTCCTTTTTTTTTAAGTTTTCAGTAGTTAGTATTTTTCCTTTGAGAAGAGTCCATATAAATGCTTTTATTTTAGGGAGACATTCAGTTTTCCAAACCACTTTCCAGAGGCTCCATTCCTGATGGGTTTGGTGATCTTGAAGTGCTTTGTACCCTGTTTTAACGGTGTATCCTCACCCATTTGGATCCCAAACAAAGTCGTCCTCTTCCTCCATACTTATGGGCGCTACCTCTTTGAGGTGATGCTTTAGTTTCTCCCATTGTCATTTTAAGTTTAAGGTGATTGTTGTGATTTACCACTCATGCCAAGTTTGTTGTTCCCATACTGAAATTGAATGAAGAGTGTTCAACCCTCTTTCTATCATCCATCTTTATATGCCAAGGAGGTCTAGTTGAAGGTTTACAGGCTCTTTTCCCAATATTCTGTCATCCCAAATTAACACCGATTTCCCATTTTCTGGAGTTTTAGATATATGATTCTTGATTGAGGGGATTATTTTATTTACATGTTTCCATACTTGCATGCAAGGCCTCACTGAGATGTTGTTTTTCAATAACTTTGTTCTGGTTTGATTCAAGTATTTTGTGGCGAGGGATTTTTTCCACCAACTTTCCCTTCTGGTTATCATTCTCCATATTATTTTCATCCCTAGTGCAGTGTTCATTAAGCCTAGTAAATGAATAGATAGACCTCCCTGTTCATATGGTAATGTGACTTGATCCCACTTTACCAGGCTGAACTTTTTGTTCTCTTGCTTTCCTCTCTGCTAGAGAAAGCTTCTTATGGTTAGTTCCATTTGGTTGTGTGTGCTTGTTGGAGCAAGAATAATCACATACTGATATATTGGGAGAGCTGAAAGTAGTGCCTTAATCATAATCACCTTGTCTGCCATATTGAGCCACATCATACCCCATTTTTTGTATTGTCTTTCATTTTTTCAACTTGTTTTCTCCATACTTCAGCTTTCACATTCTCCTTGGCTATTGGAAGTCCTAGGTAGGTGAAGTGCGCCATCTTACTTGAGTTGGAATCTCAAGGATTTGCGAGATGCTTTGCATTATTCTTGGAGGAGTGTTCCAACCATATATTCTACATTTAGAGTTGTTTAAAAGCCCTCCAGATACCTAAAGAAAGTCATCCATGACTTTTTAAAATCTTCTTGTTGTTATACTTGATGCCCCTCCCAATAAAAGGGTGTCATTAGCAAAAAGAGAATAATTGATATTTTTGACTCCTTTTGCAATTTGGATACCTGTAATTTTTTTTCTTTGTTTTTATAATGTTGCACTTAGTGTTTCAACCATTATAATACATAGAAATGGTGATAGTGGACATCCTTGTCTCAACCCTCTTGAGCTCTGAAAGAAGTTGCTGGGTCTTCCATTTATTAGAGGTGCTATCCAAGGAGTCGAGATGCATGCCTATATGGTCTCTATTATGTCTTGAGAGAACCCAATTTTTTTAAGAACTGTTGTTAGATATGTGTGGCTAACTCTATCAAAAGAATTTGCCATGTCTAGCTTTATAATACTTCATTTCTCTTTCCTTTGAATGCTAGTGTGGATAGCTTCCTGTCAATTATTTGCCGATTAGGGACAAAGCCACCATGATTTTCAGAGATTACTTCAGGGAGAACTCTCTTGATTCTATTGGCTATTATTTTTGTGATAATTTTGTAGGAGGAGTTGCAGAGATATATTGGTCTATATCTATTGAAAGTTGTTGGATTGGATTCCTTTGGAATTAGAACTAGATAAGATGATTTGGTATTTCCTCCTAATTTTTTTTTGAATACATTTTTAATCATTCTCAGGAAATCTTTTTTTATGACATTCCAGTGCTGCTTGTAAAGGAGATTGTGAAACCATCTGGCCCCAGGGCCTTGTCTACATGAAGACTCCATATTGCTACCAACACTTCTTCTTTAGAGATTTCTTTGTTTATTTCTGAATTTTGTTCATCACCTATTTTTGTTTGGATGTGTTGTAGAAAATCATCATAATCTGTTGGCTGTTCATTTGCTATTAATAGATCTTTGAAGTGGTTATGGGTTGCTTTTTTTAATTCCTTCACTCCCTTTATTTCTTGCCCATCCACTTTAATTTGGTCTATCTGATTTCTAGCTCTTCTAATTTTCAATGTGTTGTGGAAGAAGGCAATATTTTTGTCCCTGGCTTTCAGCTAAAGGCATCTGGATTTCAATCTGATCTCTTCTTCTTCCTTTCTATTTTATCTGTATATTTCCCAAAATATCTCTTTTTCTTTCATGTAGTCCTACTTATCCTCCTCTTTGTTTTCCTTTTCTTCTTGCATGCTGTCCATTTTTTTTTGCAGCACTATTTTCCTTTCTTTTTTTTTAAAATTCATTCTCTCTTGCCCATATTTTTAGCTTTATTCTCGTATTTTTTAATTTTGTTTCCCATACATAATGGGGTGATCCTGTAATGTTTTGTGCTCATCCCTCTTTGATTTGAATTCTAAAATCTTCATTGTTGTCCCAAATTGAGTTGTATCTAAAAGGAAGAGGACCTTGGTTGTCCGTTTTTCCCAGAATGAGTGCTACTAGTTTATGATCCAAAGTTGTTGTATGTATAATTTTGGATTTGACAGAGGTGTATTCAGATGCTATGTTTTCTTGAACTAAAATTCTGTCCAACCTCTCCTTTATATTACTCTTACTCACTCTCTTATTGCTCCATGTGTATTTCCCATTGCTTGGCGGGATATCAATTAAATTGCGTTGCTCCATTATTTCTTCCAGGGCTTCTCTTGATGGGTCTGCATGATAAGTCCCTCCACATTTTTCTTCTATCTTTCTAACCAAGTTTAGATCACCTCCCAAAATTATTTTCCCATTTTGACTTTCTCTTAGATCTTCTTTTACTGAGTTCCAACATTATTCTTTTTCTTTATAGTGATTTGGAGCATATATGTTGATGAGGTTGTAATTTTTCTTTGTGTTGAGTTCCTTTAAATTGGTTTTGATCCAATGCTTACCGATTTTTTTATTTTTCATTTCCCATTTCCTTTTTTTCCAAAGGGTACAAATTCCTCCCAAGGCTCCTGTTGCCTCAAGCACTAGTCCTTCATATTTTTTTTAATTTTTGTATCATTTTTCTAGTTTCTTGACTGTTTGTTTTGGTCTCCTAGATCATGAAAATGTCCAGCCCTTCTTTCATTAAGATGTCTCTTGCTACATTTACTTTATAGATTATACCCAGACCATGAAAGTTCCAAGAGACTAGTACCATTATTTATTAATTTGTTGGTGCGCGATGCCCTTCACTCTCTGCTGATTTTTCTCATTGTTTCCTGTGTTGTTCCCAAGGAAGGAGTCCATTGGTTTCTGAGTACCTAGAGCCATCTCTTTGGCAGTTGCTTCATCCCTTATTTCCTTGTTAAATTTTTTGCCTGCTTTTTATTGGTGTTCATTGATTTATTGTCTCTTTGGATTGGTTTCTAGTTAAGATACGGTCCACTGATGGAGGGGGAAGGGGAGAGCGAAGGTTTGAAGGGAGGGAGGACAAGATAAGGGGGTTATGGGAATGCAATGGGGATCGGGGTGAGGGAGGATCGGGAGTGTCTTCTAAGGGCCCAAAGGGGTTCGAATTTGTGAGGGGTGAAAGGAGGGCAGCGGAAGGAGATGGAGAAGAAGTTTCATTTGATACCTGGGGCTGCGAAGATGGGGGGGAGGTTGTTTGTTGGTGGATTTCTTCATTTTTACTTACTCCCATTTATTTTCTGGTTCCTCAACACTTTCACTTTTTTTTAAGAATGTCTATTTGCAAAATGACCATATTCGTGACATACCTTGCATTTGAATGGGATTTGTTCGTAGTCCAGCTGCTATATATGCATCCATTGGTCGACCTTGATCTTTATCTCTTTTGGGAGCCCTTTTCCTAAATCCACTTCCACGCATAATCTGGCACATGCATGCATATTTTCCTTCGGTTCACATCTATCTATATATTTCCCTACTGCATTTCCTATGGCCTTTACTGATTCATCTCCCTAGCAATGTAGCGGGAGATGAGGTAACCTAACCCATACTAGCACCGCACTTGGCACATCCATTTCAGGATCGAAATCTAGAGTCCATCATAGTCCTTTGGTATCCATGAAATATGGGCCATGTCTGAATATTAGATCTCTGTCTTCCTTTGTTTCAAAATGAAAGGTGTAGCATCCTCTTTCACAAAACCTTATTGAGATTTTCCCATTGATGATTGAGCTCCAGTTTCTTTTGACCCATCTTTGAACCGATTTGGGAGACGGCCATAGCCCAATGAACTATCCAACTAGACCACATTCAGCAAGAGACAATGCTGCTCTGCGTGGAAGAGAAGGAGGAAGGGAGATTTATGGTATATCATCGAGCTTTTTAACAAACTTGCTTATTGTTGGCCTGATTCTTGGAGGTCCTGTCGCAACTATAAGAGAGGCAAACACATCAACTGCATCTTCATTTCCTTGGAGTCAATCTGAAAGTGGATCTCCCTCATCTGGGGGATTCATTAGCTTTGAGATCTCAGCAGCAGGGGGTTGCTGAGTGACGATTTCGTGCAAAGAGGGAACCTGCTAGGTCACGCAGGGTAGCAGCAAGCTCTCGTGCGCATCTTTACATGCCTTTAAATTGTGAAATAAACAAATAATAATTAATTAACCAAATCATAACCATTAAATAGTATTAATAATTATAAAAATATTTAAAATAAAACTAATATTAATATATTTTTAAAAATATGTTATTATAATATCAAATCAATAAAATAATTAAAAAAATTAACTATTAAATATTAAAAAGAAACCTATTCAAATATAAAAATTATAATAACATGATTTATGATTTAAATAAAATATAATGGATACTATAAAATTATGAATCTTAAGTAAAGATTTGGTATATCGTTCCTAATCATGCACGTCAATCATGTGAGATATATGCCTTAATTACTTAGAAGGATGTTTTTTAACCCAATTCCAAATCTTTGTGCTGTTGAAATATTACTTTGTTTTATAATGTTTATACCAATGATACAATATTATAAACATTATATGGAAAACATAAATTTAATAATAATTAGTGCTTGCCATTTAGTGTAAATTAAAATAAAAAACGTTATAATTTAAATACTAGAATCCTATATAAATACATGTAGAAACTGATCAAAATTAGAAGAAACGAAAAACAAAAACATTTAAAAAAAAAAATCTAATGACAAAATGATGAATGTCAACTTATACTTTTTATAATGGAAATTGTGTAATTAATTGGATTGATTTATCTATGCAACAATGTAACTACTCAATATCATATTGAGTGATTCGAAATTAGAAGAGACTTAAACAACAAATTTGCAGTTTCATAATCAAAGTCCCAATTAAAATAATATATTCAGAATATGGATAAGCCCTATCATATTTTGCAAAACTTTAAATATAGGTTTATTGGTTTATATTTTATTTTAATAATGATAGTTATTAACATCTATTGCATTTTTTTTTTTGATATAGAGTGATAATAATAATAATAATAATAATATCTATTTTTAAAGTCACAGCCAAGTCAAACACCAAATTGGTGTATGAGACCCTCTTGCTTGTGGGACAAGGAACCCACCTCCGCACAACGACAAGGGACCCTCTTGCTTGTGGGACAAGGGACATATCTTCTTGCTTGTGGGACAAGGAACCCACCTCTTGCTTGTGGGACAAGGGACATATCTTCTTGCTTGTGGGACAAGGAACCCACCTCTGCACAACGATTTGACTGCTAAGTCTACAAAGACATACATACTCTACCCCCATCTAGTTTTGAACCTGTGACCTGTTAGGAGGAAACACATGCTCTTAACCATTAGGCCCACTCAAAATACATATAATTAGATAGCTAAATGAATACTTCATAACACAAGACAACCCAATAATTCATAACACGAAGATTGTCATTTCAACTGCCTTTGTGAATACTATTTGAACTACCTAAACACATTATATATATAAATTATTAATATTGATATTATTTATTTTTATCTTTTTTAATGGATTTTGGAAGATTTTTAATTTTAAATTAGAATATTTATGTAGCTAAATTCAAAACTAAATATTATTTATTTATTTCTTACTCAAATCGATATATACATTTTAAATTTGTGTATTTATTTAATTTTACATTCTCATTAAAATATCTAACTAAAATGTATTTATTCTAAAAACAACATTATTAATAAAAATATTTATTGTTAATAACTAAGAAATATATTCAATTTATTGTTATTTAATATTTAGTTGGTCCTAGCATATTTATTAAAGTCACCTAACTTAAATTTAAATATATTTTTACTTAGTTTAGGTAAATATTTATTTAAGGAGTCAATTCTAATTATTTATATGTTTGAATTTTTAGAGGGTATTGATATTATTTAATAAAAAAATTATGGTGATAAAAAGGTCTTAAAATAGATTAAAATTAACATTTATTATTTGGTAAAAAACAGTAAGGTCTTCATTCATTAATTAGAATATTATTTTTGATATTTAGTCAAAAATAGTTTTAAACTCTAATGGTAGAAAATTGAATTTTTTCATCGCTCTCTGTTGTCTTGATCTGACTCCTGATGATGAACCAAACTAGATGGTTAGAAAAGCATCGCTCTAGATATGATTAGTACCAAAAAATGTCACAACATCTTAGAAAAAAAATATTAATTTTATAATATAATAAATTTATGGAATTATATTTTAATTTATATGTAAATAGATTTTATTATTTATATTTGTATAAATTTTTACATCTCCATAAAAATATTCTTATTCTAATTATAGTTTATTAATTAAATATTTAATTTTTGTATAAATTTATTAGATGAAAAAATTTAATAGATGAATCCTCGTTCTAATGTCAATATTTTTATTAATATAGTACTCTTCCTTTAATTATCGTATTTTATTTAAATTAAAAAATTATTAATTGATCACTTCATTTAATCATATAATATCTTCTATTTATTTATTTCAACGGACTAAATTAATATAATATTATTCCTAACAACTGTTTATTATTTTATTATTATTTGTTAACTGCTAATTCATATCTTACTTCTATAAAAGAATTCACAACACTTGTTTGTGATCATTCCTTTCTCATTCCTGGAAACTTGAAACTTTAGACATGATTAAAAAATCCTTCACACACCGTATTTCAGTTATATGATGTGAAATATTCAGGTTAGTAAATCTCATAGGCCTATGATTTTATTTTATTTTTAATTTGTA